>QKWP01001080.1:89632-118060 GCA_003550325.1 Gigaspora rosea
GCCATCTTCATACAAAGCTGAACTAATTGCTATACTATCTGCAATTTGTACTTGTCCTCGAAATAGTAATATAGACATATATACTGATTTTCAAACCATTATTTCAAAGTACAATACACTTATTTCCCACACTCATAATTACAATAAACTCTATTCATGCAATTACTGGCCTATTTGGCATACCCTTATTAATCTCATCAAATCATATTCTCTCAATATTACACTACACAAAGTGCAAGCACATAGCAATAATGAATACAACAATAAAGCTGATGAACTTGCAAAAAGCCACTTCTCCTCACCTATTCTAGAATTTCAGCCCCATAATATTTATAACCCATCTTTTACTTTTATTTACAAAAAACATAATATTGAGCAACCAACACGTCGTGCTATAAAAAATATCTGTAATGCACATACTATTGCTATGTGGTCCTCTCAATACAGAATTCAACAAATTATCCCCCTTTCTTGACAAATTGATTGGAATGCAACCTGGCTATACCTCAATCACAACCACAAGCGCACATATAACTATACTAATTTTCAACTTTGTTCTCAAAAATCATTCCGAATTAAATGTATGCTATATATGCTTCCTACCCTTTCTTATTTTCTTTCTACAAATCCTTCTCTTCAAATACATCCTACTTGTATTACATGCAATCAAACAGATCACCAACTCCACTGGCTACTTTGTCCAGATTCAAACAATATATCAACTATTATCCAAAATGCAATCAAAAACTTTTCCTTTTCAGACTTATCAGATATAACATCCAATGAACTACAGCAACTACGCAACAATCTCATAACACACTACTGTTTTTCCCCTACACAATCTATACCCTTTAATACTACAACTTTTTATACTACAATTCAGGGATTTATCCCTATATCACTTATCAATATTGTATCTCAATATACCTCTTACAAAAATGCATCTAATACTATTGTTAAACTCCTCTTGCTTATTTCACAAAAAATTCATGAACAGCTATGGAAACCATACTGCATAAAACTTGCAAACTGGAAATCTTCACAAAACCTATCACAACAACCTTCTTACTCTATATCTACTAAATCCACACGCACATTCTCACACAACAAAGCTCTATATACCTATAATTGTATATATGGTCTACCAGACCAATTACATGAAAACAATACAAATACTTGCCCACCTCTTGGGCTAGCACTTAGAAAAATAGACATTTGGTCATACAATTGGATCAAATATAGTTGTCCTACTAACTCTATTCTCCACATCCAAATCTAGGTGAGTTTTAACCACTCTAGTAGGTTTAGGTTGCAGATAATTTAGATAGAATTAGTTTATCTATAGTCTGAGTCTTAATTCTTGTATAATAATTTGTAATTTGAGAAACCCCGTGAGGAATCTCATACATTTTATTAATAAAAATAAAGGCAAAATCTCATCTTAACAACAAAAAAAAATTATTTAGTTGTATAAATTTCTGTTACTAATTACAGTTGTCACTCTCTATAATTACCAAGTCTGTCACACCCTATTTTGGTGATTGTAAAGAGGTGTAACTATAAATAAAATACCTCATTATGGTTATCTATAGGTGAAATGTGACGTGTATCTATCTAAATCTTTTTTCTTACTAAGTTAATGATGCTGCCCACTAATTGAATATTGTAGATCTCATCAAGACACATTTAACGGTGGTTAGATCATTCAAATTAGCCTAGTAGATGGCAAGATATCGTCAAAAAATGATTGGCTGACTATATAAAATCTCTATGTAATATAAGAGATTTTATATAGTCAGCCAATTGTTTTTCGATGATAACTCACCATTCACTAGGTCGATCTGGATAATCTAACCACCGTTAGATGCGTCTTGATGAGCTTTACAACTTTCAATTAGTGGGCATGTATCGTTAACTTAGTAAGAAAAAAGTTTTACATTGAAGCACTCCACATTTCGGCTAGTGATTTTTATACCTCTGTCACGGATTTTTATATAGCAGCCAATCATTTTTTAATAATACCTAGCCATCCACTGGGATGATTTGGAGGATCTAACCACTGTTAGATGCATCTTAATAAGCTCTACAACTTTCAATTAGTGGACATGTATCGTTAACTTAGTAAGGAAAAAATTTTAGATGGAGGCACTCCACATTTCGCCTATAGGATCACTCTTCAGTTGACAGACGGATTATCAATTAATAGATAATATTAAATATATATGAATATGAAAATTGGCCAATCAGATTATATAATCAATATTTAGTTAAAAATTGGTGACTATAATAAGGGTTTTTTATTAATAAAATTGTTAAAAAATCAAATTTTTATGGTGATAGTAATTATAAGCAATTCGTAACTATAATGAGGTTTTTTTACTATGTTTGAGTCTGTCGCACAAAATCAGGTGCTTAAATAGAGGTGTGACTATATGGGGTGTGACCATAGGAAGGTCTGACTGTAGATCTAAAATAAATTTGATTCTGGATAACATTTATACAAAAAATATTAAATGTTGCTACTTATTCAAACCATGTTTGAAATTTGAACTAGTTAAACTCAAGTTTTTAGATTACATAAGTTTACTATTACATTTAGAGCTTCTTTATCCTGTACCTAGGGTATAGGCTTTTATTTTATGCTCAGAGTATAAGTTTTTATTCTGTGCTACCTAAATATAATTGGTCCAAATAATAAAAATTTCAAAATTTTAAGTTTTTTTTTTTATTATATGGGGCCTTTGCCTTGAAAATGACATTATGGAACTAGGTAGATCTCATGGATAAAAATTAAAGTTTCTAGCCACTCGTTAATCCAATTCAATAAACTTTTTTTTATTTTGTAAAACTTACTAAGCTCTACAAAATAAAAAAAAGTTTATTTGAATTGAATTACTGGATGGCCAGAAATTTTAATTTTTATTCATAAGATCTACATAGTCCCATAAGGTCATTTTCAAGGCAAAGTTCCCATATACTGTATTATTAAAGACAATTTTTTTATTAAAAAAAAATACAAAGTAGCAATAAGAGCCGTAATATATATTACCTAATATCTATTTACTATAAGGTCATACTTCACACCCTACCTAAGACCAATCAAAATACTCAATTTTGTTATACAAAAAAATATATTTATCTTATATTATATTATAATTATATTTATATAATTCTTGATTTTGATTGGCTAGTATTCTAGATCATGTAACCTATGATCTCAGCTGACCCCACTCTCTAAAATATTAGGTAATATTTGTCACGGCCCTAAGGGTACTGATATTTATTAGGGAATATTTTAGGGATGGGGGGTCAAAAATAATCTTACCTTAGTTAAATTTGATTGGCTAAAATTCTATTTATAGACCATACCTGGGGTGGAGGGTAAGCCCCTATAGTAAATAGATATTAGGAATAAATGTTCGTGCCCTAAGTACAAATAATTACAATCAACAAAAAGTATAACAAGAACTCTAAACAAAGAATATAGCAAATAATAACCAAAAGCACTAGTAACAACAATCAAAAACACTAAGCAATAACCAAATAATGACCAAAAGTACTACCAAATAACAATCAAATCTGCAACCAAAAGCACTAACATATAAAGCACCACCAAATAATAACCAAAAGCACTACCAAATAATAACCAAAAAGCACTACCAAACAATAATCAAAAACACCACCAAATGATAATCAAAAGCACTACTAAATGACAATCAAAAGTCCACCAAATAGTAACCAAAAGCACCAACAAATAAACCAAAAGCACCACCAAATTATGACTAAAAATACCATCAAACTACAATGTAAAGTACTACAAAATGATAACCAAAAGGCACAACCAAAGGCATCAACAGAAGGCACCATCAAATTATGACCAAAAGCACTACCAAATAACACTATTAAACATAATAAAAGCAACACAAAAGAGCAAAAAAGCACTGCAAGAATAACAATCAAAGGACAAAAAACACTACACAACAATGATGACAAAGGCACTATAAAAACAACAATAGAAAAAAACATACTATTTTATATTGATTAGTTTAATTTAATTTTATAAACATAGTCATATGACAAACACAGAATAAGTCTTTCTACCTCTAGAGACAAAACTTATGTTTTTGAGACTTCTGCACTCACTTTTTTGATACTCCTAGATGACCCCAAAATTTATATACTTTTTTGATACTTTTATTATATGCAGATCACTATTACTAGTAAGCTTTTTTAAAATTGCACTAACTTTAACTCTAATTACAAATCTGACCCTAATAACTATAACCTATTAAAAAATAATCATATAATAAATATTATAACTTTTCTATAAAGAATAGCCCATATAGGTTTAATAAATAATTTGATTGCATGGTCCATGAATAAAATTTACTGTTTTTAAAAAGTTTAGCACGCTTTGTTATATTTTTATTTTTAAACTTTTTAGTTTTGACCTAGTTGCACATATTTTAATACAGATTATATATATTTTTTAAAATGATATTTATATGATGAATTTTTCTTAAAAAAAGAATAAATTTATTTTACATATAATGTTTTTTTAAAATAAATAAAAATTTTTGAAAAAACTTTATTTGTGTAATAAATGTTTTAAATACAAAGTATCTGTGCTTTTTAAAAAATTTTTAGTATATTAAAATTAGTTATTTAAGGTTAGTACTTACTACATTAGCACTAGATTTTTAAAAAAATTCTCATAAAGGTGGTTTCTTGGAATTTTTAAATAACTGGCTAAAAAGAATACTATGTTTTGAATTTTCAAGATTGTGTTATGTTACATTAAATCGCTATTTGTTGTATTGATTATTACATGGAAACAGTATCAAAAAAGTATATAAATTTTGGAGTACATCTATAAGTATTAAAAAAGCAAGTACAGAAGTCTCAAAAACTTAAGTTTTGCTCCAGGGTATAGATTAAGTTTCCCTTTATACAGTTAGACCTCTCTATAGTCACACCTCATATAGTCACACCTCTATTTAAGCACCTGATTTTGTATGACAGACTCAAATATAGTAAAAAACCTTATTATAATCACAAATCACTTATAATCACTATCACCATGAAAATATAATTTTTTTTAATAATAATATTAAGAATAAACCCATATTGTAGTCACCAGATCATTTGAAAATGACTCGTGACCAAATGACTCAAGTCATTTTGAAATGATCTTTTGGTAACAGCCTGAGTCATTTGCAATCGGTGGATCATTTAATATTTGTGTATGATCAGATGCTATGTTTAGAGACCTGATAATAGTGGTTCTTTTGACAGGTCAGATATTGATCCAAGTCATACTGTGTCAACAGGTCATATAGAAGCTTACAAATTTTAATAATATTTATAGAAGTTATGCATTTAAATAAGCCATTCAAGTTAGTGAATAATATTATTTAATTTTATATATTTACAACACTTAGTGAATATAAAATCTAGGTCTGAAATAAGTATTCGAATTATGATATTTAATATTTAATTTCATTTATTTATAGAACTTAGTTATATAAAAAACATTTATTAATCAAAGATCTAAAATAAAGTTATTTGCAAACATTTATTATAATAATCTATGAATATAAAGGATGTTTATTAATCTAAGTATTGAAAAATAAGTTTTATAAATATTGATTGTTTAATTTACCATATTTGCATTTTTTTGAATTCCGTATTATAATACAGTAATCACTTCAACTTCATTATATTTCATGGAACTCAATTAATTATTCACTGTATTTCTTTTTTAAAGATAAATTTCATAAAATATGACGAATGTAGGGTGGCTATTTATGTTGTATTCGCAGACTCATATGATCCAAAAGATTGTCAATCAATATAAATAATCTAAGTATTTAAAATAATCATGAATTGCTTTTAATTTCAATCGGTAAGTATTCATTAACCTAAATGGTTAAAATAAGCTATTCATAAGATATACTATTTAATCACGTTAATGTTGAGAATTTTTATTAATTTAAGTTAATTTATGATGATTTAAATATTATTTTATTTGCATCCAATTAGTTGGGAGCATAAAAATTATTTGCATTTACATATATTAATATGACTAAATATTCTGTACAACACATATACTTGATTTAAATAACAAAGTATACTATAAGCAATATCAATGTGTATATTTATATATTGTTTATCCCTTGCTTTGTTACACAGGCATATTTGGCTGCGAAACTTTTAAAATTTTAAATTTTTTAAATAAAACCTTAAATATTAATTTTAGCTATATACTTTCTAAGTAAAAATTATAATATTAGTTCTGTTTTATCAACTTTATTATAAATTTTTTTAAAATTATTAAAAAACTTTGGTGTAATAAAAGTTTAAAGTTTTTGTTTTGGAACTTTTACTATAGAATTTTTTCTTTAGGTTTTCTCAAATTTTATATGTTCCCATTTATAAAAAAAATTTTCACTTCTAATACAAGTCTTAATTTTTACAAGTAAATCATATAAAGTCAAATAATAAAAGTTGCCATCCTTTATATAAACTACAATATTGCATTAGAAACTATATTTTTAAAACCAATATTTAAAGAATTCGCCAAGATATTGTAAAATATTTTTTTGGTTAAAAAATTTCTTTAAAATTTAATATTTTCAGCTTATAAGCAATATAAACTTTTTGTCTTATAATATAAATTTAAATAATTCAAAAATATAATCCTTGTTATTAAATATTATAATACCAAATTTTATTTAAATATTTTAAATGATTAAAAAAATAGATCAGAGGTATATTTATAGTAATTTTACAGACAAATTTGTTTGCGAAGAAGTAAAAACTAAGGGATAGGGTGTAGATTTTTGATTTTTAATAAAATTTCATAATCACTATTTACAATTTTTAATATAACTGTGATTATATAGAGGCTTGATTTATAGTCACACCTTTCTATAATTACCATATTAGGGCATAACCAACTTGGTGACTATAGGGTGAGACGACTGTATTTAAACTTCACCTGCTCAAATTAAGTTCAAAATCATTTAAATGAGTAAAATGCTAATTAATAATTGACTTTAGATTTTAATTACTTAACAATTAATACATTTTTGATTAGTTACTATTATAACATTATGTTAATATGACAAAAATTGACTAATTAAAAGTTTATTATAATATTATACTAATATTTGCTTTTTTTAATTAATTACTGCAACATGACATAAGTACTATTTATTTTCTACTGTGGTGGGAATAAGAAATAAATCCCAGTATTAACCTGTGAGTACCAGAATTCGAGGCTAACAGAGCAACTATCCACAGGGAGTCACATAAGCACAGAGATATAAACTATATTGTGATTTTATAGTAACTGTTTAGTATATAAACTCAGCGTAAAAGTTTAGTTACAATGATTTAACAGTATAAAAGAGTACATGATATAATTTATAAAGCAATTAAGGTAATAGTCCCTATTATTAAAACTTTTTTTTGTTACATCTAAAATTTTTTTAGATATTAATATATTTTTATAAAATTTTATATATAAAATTTATAATCTATTTATTATTTAATAATATATATATTCATATATAAAAAATTTTTTCTAATAAGCTTAAAACTTTGTAAAATTAGGTTAAAATTTGACTATTGGCTCCTATTTCTAGAAATATTTTTTTTTTGATTTTTTTTTTAATGCAATGTCGCATAAAAGCAAACTTTTATTAGGTTTTTAGATAATACATTCTTGGTTAATGAGAGTACATAAAGCCACTCGTGCAACTTTTGGTTGCCTATTTGAGTAGTTCGCCTGAAGGTTCTACACTATACGCCGTACTTGTAACCTAACTAGGAGATTACCCATTTGAACTCTCTGGTATCCCCCGTCCTGTATCACCCACCACAATCACACCTACATATAACCTTGTGCGCTTCAATTAAAACCACCCAGATCAACATTTGCCATACTACTTGTACCCTAATTCTATAGATAGTCTAGTAGCATTCCAATTACCGGATTACCCTAGGGAGGGTGTAGTACATATCCCCTAATATTTCTATGTCCTACACATTTCTAGATTAGGCTTTGAATACCTTCGCAATGGCCGAGGCCACCACTAGCAGTCAGGGCTAACTATTAAACCGCACAGTATCTTTGCCCTTGCAAGGTTCATTTCAATCCTGATACCTAAATCAACCAGTCCTATTACCGATCCGTCCCAAACTACCAACCAGTTAGCCCGGATGGGTCGTTTTTCCTCGGCTTTAGGTGCCTTTTTTTTTGGTTAACTTCCCTTAGTTCCTAATTTTATAGCATAGGACCTTTTCCTCAGATACGTCTCCGGCGCCCATGTTGGTGCCCCACTTGCCCCGGGTGTTCATCCAGTTCTTCAGTTTCAAATTCTGGTATCCGCAGTATTGTCGAAGATTTTCACTACCTCCTTACTCGGGTCTTGCCAAATGGTTTCAATTATTCCAGTTCCTTGGATTTGTCTGTGTTACAAAACACAACTTCGCCCAAAAGCTCCTATTTGAGATGGTAACCAAGGACTACAGGTAATATACCTAACCGATCGTCGAATAAATGTTACCAGTACACAGGTCTATTTTTCTAAACCGTCTCCAGTAGGATTTGAACTCTAGACCTGTCGCTTGGGGGTGACAACTTAACAACTTCCCTAAGTCGCCACACCCTTATTTCTAGAAATCTAATATAACTATTCTAAAAAAATTAAAAAAAATTAGAAATTAAAATTTTTTTATATTATTATTTTTTATGTTATATTTTTTCTTTTTTTGATTTTTTTTGCTGCTCTCAGTTCTTTTTTTGCTCTTATTTCTTAAGTTTTTGTTGTTTAATATTTACTTTATCTTGTATTTCATATAAGCTAATAGGATAATAAGTTTTGATCTACTGATCCATTTTAGATAGTTTTGCTACCAAAATGTTTGTCTCGATGAGATAATTCTAACAAGCTCAAAATCAATAAAATCTGATCACAGAATCCCAAGATTGTCACAAATTTGTACTATTTTATTAGTAAAAATTTTAAATATATAAAATTTACTAATAAAATAGTACAAAATTGTGATGATCTTGGGATCTTGTACTTGGATTTTAGCGATTTTAGGCTTGTTAGAATCGTCTTATCAAGATGAACATTTTGGTAGCAAAACTTTCTAAAACAGATCAGTAGATCAAAACTTATTATCAAATTTGTAATTTAGCATATTTGTCTTTTGTAATTGCTTCAAAGGTTACTATAGTTGTAAATATAGTTCTATGGTTATACAAATGGTTAATTTTATGCAACATAATATATTTTAACTTATATATTTGTATACACATGACTTGTTTGAAAAAATTTGTGTTTTATAGTATGTTGCGGCAAAAAATACAAGAGTTCTAACAATAGGGTATTTCTAGTGCTGACCTATAAAAAATCACAAAAACAAGCATAACTCTCGAACTAGTAATCAAAATTAGATAAACTACTACTATTCGACTCAGCTTGCCAAGACGGCTCTAATGAGCTATAGTACATTCCTGTACGATCTCTGGTTGCCAAAATAGGAGTTGTCAAATATTTAGTCTATATTTATCTTTTGATCAGCAATCTGATTGGCTAGGAGATTGCTGCAGGCAAAAACGTTAGATCTAACAGATTTGAAAATGTAGTTTTTATAGCTTATATTCTAAATACAGTATCTCATATATAATATTTATATCATTTATCACATATATTACATTTATTATATTTATACTATATATTTTATTAATAGTAGTTGTAGTATATATTACACATGTAAAAGATATTGACCGTTGCATTTGTAAAATTTCAAAAAGTATAAAAGTGGCTAATGTGGACCCCAAGTTCAACATCGAGTCTTCATACTCTTTCAACAAATAAATACAACTATTTACTACACAAATTAAACAGTTATTAGTATCCTCATATACTTTTAATTGTAGCCTCTTTCGTAATTGCAAATTGCCTTAAATCTTCTTTGCTAAGTTTTATTAAAAAATGCTATATCAATTTAGATATACTACAGTAACAAGTTTGAGATTACACAAAGTGATCACTGTCTAAAATCGCTCTAGTTATCTAATATCTTTGAAGAAGTGGATATAGGATAACACTAGAAATAGGGCCCATTACCTTATATAATATAATAGAATCTTTTATTGATAATAAAAAACTAAGATAGTGAACATGCCTACAAAGTGGGGCAAATATCACTATATATATAAGAATCTATCTACTAATAAATATATATAGCTCTTGTACTATAAAGGGCTGATTCATCACTTATACTATTCTGATCATATCAGCCTCTTATACCAATTCCATCACATTAATCCCTTATGCCCTAGTTGCAACAAACAATATTTATCAAATGTGGCTTATTCGTCACATGTGGCAGATCTGTCACATGAATTCTACTAGCTCTCCTACAAAAAATTGGTTATCTTTGTAATATTGGCCAATCAAATTTCAGGATCAGGTATAAATTTTAATTAGGAAACTACCTTTTGCTGCCTAATTAAAAGTGTTCCTTTCAAAATTTTACCAATAAGGCAATTTAATTCTGCATTGTTCTCACCCTAACCCCAAATATAATGCATTTTTAGGTTTATATACAACCTTTTACATGTACTTAGAAAACAAAAAATATTTGTTTTAACTATCATGTTATATCAGATCTTAAATTTCGATTGGCTAAAAGTTCAGGGGTGAACAATTTTTTGTGGGAGAGCTACCTAAGTCCATCATATATGGCATATCTGGCATAATTGATACATCTAGTGCAGTATTCCTGTGACTCATGGCAGGGGTTCAGAGTGCAAGGGTGATACTGGTCATCTTGGGTCCGAAGAGCTCTAGCAGGACAGAAATCTACAGGGTTATTTTCCCGTAGCGGTGAAATAAAGGTAATATTCTTTTTTACTACAGTGCGGAACAGCAAGAAATATCCAATTTTTTCACAATTGTTTAAGTCTTATAACTTCATAAAAATAATTATTTTAAAAATCTCTCTTACAAATTTATTATTTATAAGACAGATTTTTAATTTCTTGATCAAAGTTTGGTAAATTTAATAGTAAAACAAAACTTGGTGAAAAGAAACTACACAATCATATTGATGCTAGTCACGTGCAAGCAATTTTATTGGTTAGTACTCATTATTAAAAAATTAATTTTGGCATTTTAATAAAAATTAGCCAACCAGAAGTCGTGTTACATAATCAAAATTTGGAGCTTAATAAAAATTAGCTAATCAGAAGGTGTGTTACATAACCCAAATTTGGCGTCCGAAAAAAATTGGATGCTTCTTGCTGTCCCGTACTGTAATAAAAATAATGATTATAAGTTGTAAACCCATCATGTGATCATATAGAAACGTGGAATAATGAAAAATTACTTTTTTTTAATATATAAATAAGCGATTTTTTTCGTTTGCACAAACTTATTTATTTACTTAAACTTTGTAAGATGGATAAAGAAAACGCATATGAAAATTTATCAACCCAATTGGACGAACCTCTTCGAACTCTCAAAATACACTTGAATACTAACCACTTTCAGAAATAACAAACCCCCAAAAAGATTAAAAAAAGATCCTTTATGGGAGACTTTTGGAAAACACGATCAGCCAATGTATGCTATTCTGGACTTGCACAAATGGCATGTAATTATTTGGTTGTGCAGACCACCTTTGTATCTAGCGAAGCAATGGTTTCTAAAGCCAAAAATACAATTAATCCAATCCGTAATCGACTATCAGAAGAAAATGCGTCTGCAAGTCTGCTTAAAAACATGGTATGACATTGATTGTGTAGAATAATATTAAACTGGGTAATCTTATGTAGGTCAATAAATAAATAATAGCAATAGGCACAATAAATATAATATGTATATTTTGCAAATGTAAAAGTCGTGTATTTGTTTGAATAAATAAAGGGCTTTGTTAAATTGTTCAAGCAAGCATAATTATTAATAAATTTGTATAAACCGACTCCGATAACCAGTTTTACATGTATACTTCGAAACAGTGTTCAAACGACTAACAAGTTGGAACAGGATAACATCCCTAAATGAAATGTGCATTTCTATTTAACCTTCACGAAAATTATAATCGTTAAGAATCTTAACGATTGTGCACGTTAGTGCACGAAAATTATGTCTAAAACTTGTAAATCTAAAACTCTACTCTAAAACTAACCTTTAACCTTAACCCTTAACCCTAAAAAATGCGCCCCAAAAAAATTATTTTTTCGATGGCTTGTCAATTTTTTATACTATATTCATTTTAATCTGTCGCATTAAATTCTGATTCTCATTTTTAATCTAATAGTTCTGTTTTTTTAAAAACAATAAAAAATATAAAAATCAAAAACCTTAATTATGAAATTAGTAAATTGAAAAAAATCTATTAATAGTTTTATAAAATTTTAAATAAAAAAAATTGAAAAAATGAAAAAAATCTATTAATAATTTTATAATACTTTTAAAAAAAAAAAATTTGAAAAATAAAAAAAAATTTATTAAAATTTTAAACAAAAAAAATTGAAAAAATGAAAAAATAAAAACGCTGATATTCTGAACCATGATCTAATTATACAGTACAGTACTTTAGAACGTGATCAAACTAAAAGTTAAGGTCTTAGATATTGAATGGATAATTATTTTAATAGATTATCTTATTTAATAAATTTAGATTAATGAGCTCCATTTTAATGTCTAATTACATGAGGTGTGAGAAAAAATTACAAAAGTCATTGGGTTCGATCTCCCAAAGCAAGTTGTTTACCTCAGTAGGGGTTCAGGTATATCACGAGATTACCCGATATGTAACCCGGATCCATCCTAACAAAACAAAGTGAAATGACTAAGACAAAAATACGAAAAATATAAAAAATGGCTATCTAAACCGGTCTTGGATCACTAAGTAAAAATGTCGGGAATGCGATTTTGCTACGTAAAAACAACACTCTCTATCCATAATCTAAACCTTCCCTAATATCAATCGATCTTTATTAAAAATCGGGAAAATCAGAAAAATAGGGATTCTCGTGATGTACTGTATCTGGCCATTTAAATGATTTAAATACAGGCTCTGATTTTCGTTACTTTTAACATTCAAAAGAACATTTATAATAATCTATTTCGTCGTAAAAATCGAAAATGTTAACCTTTATGATAATGCTTACAATAATCAAGTAATGGAAAAGGATGGACATAAGGCATTCATTTATTATAAAGATGAACATAAGGCATTCATTTATTATCAAAAATCTGCTGAAATGGAAATTCCAGCGCAATAAATAATCTTGGATATTGTTATCGAAATGGAATTAGGATTGAAAAAGATGAATATAAGGCATTTATTTATTGTCAAAATCTGCAGAAATGGGAAATTCTCAATATTTAACCTCGCAGGTTGTTATCGAGATGGAATGGGGTCTGAAAAAGACGAACATAAAGCATTTATTTATTATCAAAAATTTGTATAAATAGAAAAATTCTGATGCAATAAATAGTCTTGGAGATTGTTATATGAATGGAATATGAGTTGAAAAGGATGGACATAAGGAATTCATTCACTATAAAAAATCTGCCGATATGGGTAATGTTAATGGAATATATGAGCTAGCCGACTGTTATTTTTATGAAATAGGAGTTGAAAAAGATGAACATAAGGCATTCAATATTACCAAAAATCTGCTGAAATGGGAATTCCAGCGCAATAAATAAATTTGGATATTGTTATCGAAATGGAATCGGGATTGAAAAAGATGAATATAAGGCATTAATTTATTATCAAAAATCTGCAGATATGGGAAATCCTCAATATCTAACCTCGCAGATTGTTATCGAGATGGAATGGGGCTGAAAAAGATGAACACAAGGCATTTATTTATTATCAAAAATCTGCAGAAATAGGAAATTCTGATGCAATAAATAGTCATGGAGATTGTTATCTAAATGGAATAGGAGTTGAAAAGATGGACATAGGGCATTCATTCATTATCAAAAAATCTGCTGAAATGGGAATTCTAGTACAATATGTAATCTTGCATATTGCTATCAATATGGAATAGGAGTTGAAAAAGACGAACATAAGGCATTCATTCATTATCAAAAATCTGCTGAAATGGGAAATCCTAGTGTAATATATAATCTCGCTCGAAATTGAGTAGGAGTTGAAAAAGGTGAACATAAGGAATTCATCATTATCAAAAATCTGCTGAGATGGGAAATTCTGATGCAATAAATAATCTTGGATCTTGGATATTGTTATCGGGTTGAAAAAGATGAACATAAGACATTCATTTATTATCAAAAATCTGCCGAGATGGGAAATGATAGCGTAATATATAATCTCGCGTATTGTTATCGAAATGGGACAGGAGTTGAAAAGACGAACATAAGGCATTCATTCATTATCATAAGTCTGCCGGAATGGGAGATTCTGATGCAATAAATGACCTTGTATATTGCTATAAATATGGAATTGGAGTTGAAAAAGACAAACATAAGGCATTCGTTCAATTTCAAAATTCTGCGAGATGGAACATATCGATGGAATGTCCCAACTTGGTTATTGTTATCGAAATGGAATTGGAATTTCGAGAGATTCACAAAAAGCAGATTATTGGTATCAAATGTAATAATTTGTCACAATAATTGCATACAAACTATTAAATATACATTTTTCAATAATAATTAGGGTAAACAATAAAATGTTAGGTAATTTAAAAATTATTTATTTTACTATTGATTTATTTAATTCACTTGCTAAAATATATTTTTATAAATAGATGAATATACAAATTGGAATTCTGATAGTGATGACGATGTTAAAAAATTTTTAATTGAGGGAAAATGTCCACTATCATGGATTTCATATAAAGAATTAATCGATATTGAAAAGATAGGACAAGGTGGATTTTCAATGGTTTTTCACGCTATATTGCTAGATAAACAACATAATATTTATAGAGTTGTTGCACTCAAACTACCTCATGTGTCAAAATCTTGTAATCCGGAATTTATAAAAGAGGTAATTTTTATTCGTATATTCATTATTTTTTTTTTCTAATTAATTATAAATATTAAGTGCATTATTTTAAAATTAAAGTTAAAAGCGCATTGTGATATTAGCTCTAGACATCCGTCATTTTTAAAATGCCATGGCATATCAACAAATGATTCTGGAGATTATTTCCTCGTTTTAGAAACGCTTCAATGGGTTCATTGCGTCAAAATCTTCGCTCTATATCATAAATGAAATGGATGGATAAATTAACATTATTGCATTGTATTGCTTTTATCTTCGAATAATTCCAAGAACTTATTCATCGAGTTTTGCATAGTGGTAATATTCTACAAGATAATTTACATAGTGCTTATATTGCAGATTTGGGACTTTCTATATCAACAAATATAGCACTAAATGAAGAAAGACGTGGAATTTATGGAGTTTTGCCATATATAGCGCCTGAAGCTTTAGACAAAGGTGATTATTCAACAGCATCAGATGTTTATTCATTTGGCATAATTATGTGGGAAATTTTATATGGAAAACATGTAACTTATAATCAAGAATTTGGACAACAACTTCAAATTGAAATATCACAT
Source organism: Gigaspora rosea (assembly GCA_003550325.1). NCBI lineage: Eukaryota > Fungi > Glomeromycota > Glomeromycetes > Diversisporales > Gigasporaceae > Gigaspora > Gigaspora rosea. The sequence goes on from QKWP01001080.1 coordinate 105,262, forward strand.
ACCGATTTACGGCCAACAATTATTGAGAAAATGCCACAATGTTATATAAATTTAATGAGACAATGTTGTGAAATGGAATCTTTAAACCGTCTGTCTACCTGCAACAAATATCTGTGAAAACCTTGCATAATTGACAAATGACGAAAATATTTTATTAGATTTAAATAAATCGGATGAATTATTAAAAAATATTAAAATTACTCATATACCGACATATCCGGATGATTTTATAAAAGTAAATTTATTGGTTATATTAATTCGCTTACTTCATTATATCAAGGTAAATACATTTATTATTTATAATAAATGCGATAAAAGTTATTCTTTGGTACTAATTAAAATTATTTGACAGTTATTGAACCGAATGAATTGAAATTTGATAAGTTGAAGGCAGATGGACAAAATATAAAACCATATATTGTATCATTAAGATTTCCTGTGTTAATAGCAAGGGGAAAGTGGCAGGTAGAACTAGGGTTATATATGATAAAGTTATCAAACTAGAACTGGTTTGTGCAGCAGTCGAACTATACGTTTGTTCAAGCTGTTTTGGATTTCCATCTTTAACTGTATCTATAAGAACGGCAATCCAGCCAGCGAGAAAACACGATCCTAATACTAGTAGGATATTAGAGAATACAGAACACAGCATAAATGTTTGATCAACATGACTATGACCATTCGTCAACGTTACTATAGCTATTATTAATTCTACGGCATTGCAGGATGTTACATTCATTAGACCTCTTAACGTCTTTATTAAAATATTAATATATGAAAGGGTAAAAATTAACATATTTTTCAATGTATATTACCTCACTGGCACTTTCTGCAAGTTTTAAGTTGCTAACCCAAGCAATCTCGTCAATGGTATGATGGCAGTAAAGTTCATAAAATCAATTAACGTGTCATTTTTGGTAACAAATTTTACTATATATCCTATAGGAACAAACACCAACATAAAATTGAATCGAGTAAGTTGCTATTCTTTTAATAAATTGCATAAGGGTAACTTCTTGGCATTTTGAGCATTATTATTCGTATCAGGCATTTTGGTAAATCGGTATTTGCTAACCGCTCCTTTATTTTTGCTTATTTAAGTGTCTCTATGCATCAATCCATATAAGAAGTGTGAAAACGCCACATTGCGATGTTTATTCAAAAAAGTGACTGCATGAAACAAATACAAACGCACCAATTTTTATCAAATCCAGTTTATACGTGCGTATACAATGATTACTACATTTCTTCGACTAATTTTCCGGCATAATAATTTAAAAAGAAAATGACCGAGTTCATTTTTCAAGCATGAATTTTTGGTACTTGACTCTGGTAAGGTTTGTATTAGGGAAATATTGTTGAGGTGCTATTAGCGGGCATAACTTGAAAAGTATTTAAAGTTAAGTTTTCTGTTTTCATTTGGTGACATTCATGCACACCAACAGTAGATGTCACTCTTTAAATATTGGCGTTGATTGTCGTTCATTTTACATACGAATATTATTTACAAAGATAATTCTTGAATTTAATTTAACATACGATTTTTAAAAGTTTCGGTGCTTTTTTTGGCTCATTAAGTTAGGATTTGAGTTATTATTTTAATAAAAAAAAAGGTGAATTTTGGTAGAGGTTGTGTCTTCAAACGGGACTTTAAAATTTCAACATTACCCTTCACAATTTCTGATTCTTTGATTCATACATTGGTTCCTTTTGTTATCTATCTGTTCCCAATATCTGTTCCCAATATCATTTAATTAATGCCGATCGTATACGAACTTTGTTTAGGTTTACAACATTTGTCATAATTTCTTTATTATAAATTGAGTTTAATTATAAGATACTAAAAAAGTATGTTGAATAAACTAGCCCAAATTAAGGCAAATAAAAATGTCATAATGAATCATAACTACACCAACTTTCCGGGTAAATACAAGGCGTAACCAATTTGAAAGCTGGTCCAATTATAATTAACTTAATTGAGGTTCTTGTTATTATCAAAAATTTCCTCTGAACATCTAGCCCTGGTAATGGCTACATTCAAATTTAAAGGCTTATTTTGGTCGGACTCGGGCTATAAACTGTATTCATTTAGTGGGCCGGGATCGAAGTTTGGCTCATAAAATATTTTTAGATTCGGACCAAGCATAAGAATATCTTGTCACTCCGGATTGAAATAAGCAGATGACCTGACTCATGTGATTCGGGATGACGGTTTTACTATACACGATCCAGTATCAAATTTCCAATTTTTATTCCGATAACGCCAATTATTCCGATATCACTTCTTTAGCCAATCAAAATTCAATTTTGCTATCATATGATAAATAGCGAGATTTGATTTGCCATAATTTATCATTTTATTCCGTTTTTATCTTAATGATGGAAGTACTTCACAGTCCTGGATTTATAGCCCGATTCCCTGTGCATGTTGTACGTCCTGTTACATGCATGTTGTGGAACAAAAAAAAAACGGATTATTGTTTAAAAATTCAATATCTATTTATACAAATTTAACAATTCATTTACAAACGAAATTTAACAAATTTTACGAACGAAGTTTTAACAATTTTTTACGGACGAAAATTTAAAAAATGACATTAATACCAATTATTAATCAAACATTAACTACAAAACTTTCTGACGAGTTAACAAAAGATTTAATATCATTACTTGAAGAAGATGATGAGCATAATGTAATAATTGAAGCCGGTGAAGAGCCAAATGTTAAAAAATTTAATGCTCATTATTATATTTTGAGAATGAGATCACCCTATTTCCGTCAAGCTTTATCCAGTAGGTGGGCTAAACAAGAAAATGGTGTATATATTTTTAAAAAACCAAATATTACACCAGAAACTTTTAGCATTATTTTGAAGTATGTGAAACAAGTATTTTTTTTTTTTCCTAAATAGTTTTAATTTGTAAAAAACAATTTTTCGATAAAAAATATATCTATATATATATAATTATTTATTTTAATTAATAGGTATATATATTCATCAACAATCAAGGTCGATACGCTTAGTGAAATTGAGATTGTAAATGTTTTAGGTGCAGCCGATGAACTGTGTCTTAATTTGCTTGTTGAAGTTTTGCAAGGAGTATTAATGGAACGCAAGCATTTATGGATGGACAAACAATCAGTATTAATTTATAATGCAGGACAAAAATATCCAACTTGTACTTTATTATCAGAAATCATGCAAGAAGCTCTTTATCAAGAACCTGAATTATTACTCAAGTCTGATGATTTCACGTCTTTGGATATTGAAACTGTTAACTGGATTTTACAACGTGATGATCTAGGAATGTCAGAATTAGAACTTTGGAGATGTCTCGTAAAATGGGGAATTGGTCAACTTGAAACTACTTTAGACCCTGAGGTAACAAAATGGTCTGATGAAGAATTCACTGAATTAGAACAAATTTTATGTCCATGTATTCCTTATATTAGGTGGCGTCACATTCCGGCTGCTGAATTTGAAAAACAAGTTTTATTATTTAAACGTCTTTTACCACCTGAATTACATGATCCTGATATTAGTGGATCTTCAGTATTTTATACATCACCAACTTACTCTACTGTGGCCTCACGAATTCAATCTGTTTTAATAAATCCAGATCAAGTAGCAAGAATTGCAAGTTGGATTGATAGATTAGATATTACACCTTTAGAAAATGGTGACCAATTTTACAAATCATGGCATATTCCATATCAATTTAAACTTGTAGTTCGAGGAAGTCGAGATCAAAGGTTTCTTCAACATACTTTAACTTCCAATCAAGCCTTAGTTATAATCAAGCCTTCAAATTCAACAGAAATTCTCGGAGGGTATAATCCATTGAGTTGGAGTAATAAGTTAATTACATCAAATAAAGAACCTCAAAATACTGCTCTATTAAAAGATTGTTTTATCTTTAGTTTGGGTAGTGATGAGAAAAATGATATATTGAGTAGAGTTATTGATCCTAAAGATTCAATTTATTGTAATAATTATTGTTCACCTGTATTTGGAAAAGGTGATTTATTTTCCAAAGGTCATTTTGAGAATGGGCAACCATGTGGTTGTAAACAAACTAGTTATGAAAAACCTTTAAGGCAGAGTGCTGACCAATTTATTATTGAAGAATTTGAAGTTTTTCAGGTTATAAAGAAAGAATATTAAAACCTTTTTTTTAAAATTGGTAAGTTTTGAATTTATTTTTAAAAAATTTTCAAATTTTTTGAAGAAACTAATATAGTATATAGTTAATAGATAGCATAAATGGATATAATGGAATTTCATTATACATTCGATAGTGAAATTTACTAGAATTTAAATGTTGTGGGTTTCATAGTTGGGAGATCTTTCGTGAGACAAATAAAAATTATTATGGTATATCAAATTTTAAACATCATCATTAAGATTGTTTCAATTTGAACAATTTTACTTTTTAAACTTTTAAATAAAATTTAATTGGTATATTAATGAATTTTATGATGTATTATTAATTGATCTGCTAGTCAAACATTCCATATTTTGTTACCATAATAATATTAATCTTTAGATATATGAATTTTATTGCTGGAGCAGAGTGGAACGAAGCGAAAGACCTTATAACCTTACTCATAGAAATTATTTCAATGTCCGGCTCCAGTAGAGATGGGTTTCATGCGTGCGCATGATTCCTCAATCATGCGCATGTTTCTGAATCATGCGCATTTTATCCCATCAAAATTTTATATAGAAAATTAAAAATATAAGATAAGTGTAATTAACATTCTAATCTATCTATATACTTCAATTCTGGGTCTGTTCGCTTTAACATTTTTGATTGGTCGTATCCGAAAAATGTGACCAAATGTGGGAAAACTACCAGAAATACGTAAGATGATTATGACGATTATCATGGTCGAGTAATTATTATAACATTTGAGTAATTATTGTAACATTTTTTAACGCCTTAATTAACGTCCTTAAACAACACAAAATCGTGAAACGTGAATTTGCCAAATTACTTTTGGTTTTTGTTTGCCTAATATTTACAAACTATTTTGGGCTAAAAAAAGTTCCCGAATTTGAAAACGGTTTGTATAATGGTCTCAAGTTCAAGAATAAGTGCAAGAATAAGTGCAAGAACAAGTGCAAGAAACGATAAATACTCCGCAATAGATAAAACATAAGATTAATAAAAAAAAAAAATAGTGATATATTAGTAAATATAAAACAAATTACATTCAACCAAATATTTAGATGATTGATTTCTAGAATTTTTGGTCGTAATTTTTTGCCGCCCGATTCGTAGTTTTATGTCGATCTACCAACCAATAAAATCGGATATGTTCAAAAGGTGATCAGTGTGCTAAAACTAATATAGTAATATAATCAAGTTATTGTGCTTTAACGCTTTTTGATTGGTTATATAACCCGTTATAAAATATTAAGACTAAAATATCGATGGGCAAGTTATAATCAAGAATGTCATAATTCAAATTCATTGATAATTGGTATGAGATAATATAATTGTGAAAAAATGTGTCGGTGAATGCTAATACAAATTCTGTATTGCAAAAAATGACATTGTAAGGGAATCAATCAAAACAAATAAAATTGTCCCGCCGTCACAAATGTCCTGTCTGCACAAAAATATCTACCAATTTCATATTGAGTGTATAATAAACAGTAATTGGCGCTGCTTAATAATGAGAATAAAAAAAAGTTTCACTTGCACTTCCATTTTTGATTTGCTATATCCAAAGACCGTGAGAAACCTTAAATTAAGATGTTGATAATATTTAAATCTGTAATTATTGCGATATATAATTATTTGCATGTTATAATTTTAATGCAAACCAACTCAATCTTAACCATATACTGTAGTTAATAGAATAGTATGTTCGTAACAGAATTTTTTGTGACGATCTAATGCAAACTAACTCAGCATATTTATAATGAGAATTTACAGATTTTAACTAAGATTTTAAAGTTTTTTATAAAGCTCCCGTGGCAATGTCACGGGCCAGGTGCTAATATATTCTCAAATTATATAAAAGATAAGCAACGATGGAGTTTACAATTAGCTAATTTGTAAAAATTTATATATTTAGGCAAAATCTGATTCAGAATCAATATACAGTATCTTTATTTAGATGCATTATCAATAATAAAGATAAAAATTAAAAAATTTTTTATCATGCGGTATCATGCGCATTAATGCGCATTCTGCGCATTTTTCCCATCTATAGGCTCCAGTCCCTGTAATACGTAATGATAAAAATTACGCAATCCAAACCTTTTTAATCAGTAATGAGCATTTTTTTAAATGCTGCTGTTGATTACGGCATTGTTAAATCGGAATTATTAAGTTATAACTGTAATAATTTTTTAATATGACACAATTTTTTATGCCATATTTTTTTTTTTAATTTGTAGCTTTTGTCTCTCTCTTTTTAATAATACCTCTGTTTTATGAATTATATTGACTTATTGTTTGTTAAAGTCAAGTAAAGCTTGTTTACTCTGTTAAAGAATTGACTATTCATAAATAAAAATAAACTAAAAAAAAAACCTTGATTATGTTATTCTAAGTGAGTTAATATGTCTTTTAAAAAAAAATTAAACCAGAAATTGTTATATTAGTTCAAAAGAAAACAGTACTGAAAGGTACTTCATCTACAGTAAATTCAGATTTCATAAAAAATTTCCAAATAGTAATTGGTACGTATTATGCTACTTATGGTTTAATTTTACTAGTTTGATGGTCACCCTAATTCTCAATCATTTATCATGATTTACAGAATTGTATCCAATTGATTGTTTGAGTGATAATCATCAATTCAATCGATTGGTGATTGTGGTGCTTTTACTATATCAATAAATCTTTTGAGATTGAGTTCTTATCAATTATTTTGGAGATTGGTTATAAATTTTTCTCAAATGGTTGTTTGACACCCTTATGTATGTATGTAATGTTCTTTTACTGTATTATAATCAGTTGTAATTGTGGTGAAAAACTAAAATGTAAATCTATTAGATGTAAGGTGTCTAACAATCTTTTGAAAATAAGGTATAACCCAATCTTAACAAGACTCTGTCTCTAAGGGCTTTTGATATAATAAAAGCACTACAATCACAATCAATTGTGGAGTGATAATCATTAGTGTATAAAATCTGATCCCAAAAGTTAGAGGTTGAAACCGGTTTTAAATATTCGAGTTTATCACACCAAATTTCGAGTTTATCACGTCAATTATTAATAATTGATGTGGTAAACTCGAATTTTGGTGTGATAAACTTGAATATGACGTGATAAACTCGAATATTTAAAACCGGTTCCTACATCTACCAAAAGTATATAAATCTTGTGCATATTGCATAATTTATGTAAACAATTTTAAAAATTTTTGCACTATATGGCTTTATTATTTAATTAAATTATATAGATAAATCTGAATATATATACAATAAACTATGTGCTCATTGTGCTCTATTTGCACATCTTTTGTATTTTACTAATGATTTTGGTGCACTGTTTAGCCCAAAGTATGTGAATTACATGCTTATTTCTAACCAAAAATATATAAAATTTTTTAAAAACATGTGCACATGAGCACATTGTGTACATAGAGTTTATATACTAATAATCCTTACTCAAATGATCATAATTTTGCAAATTGTGATAATAAAGTTTAATATTTGGTACCATGTAAAAATTTTTCTTATCCAATAGAAGCTTTAATTTTCTGTAATTGTCCAATAGAACTAATACTGTAGAAAGTTATGATGCCTTGTTGTAAAAATAAAAAATTAATCTTGTATAACCTTTTGGATATAAATATTATTTCAATTAATTTACAATAAATTAAAAAAAAATTTGACCAACCAACCCATGTTTTCAGATTCCATGCAATGCAAAATAAAAAATAAACTTTTGTGGCCTTATATATAATTTTTCTTTATTTTATTCTAAAATGTAAGATCTAAGAATTAGAGCTCAAGCCCACAAAATGTTGTTGTTTTATAGTATTATAGTTTAATTTTTAACCTGAAATTTCAAGATGCTAATTGGGATTTTATAGCACAATCAGGATCTTATAGTATGATTGTTGATTTTTCATAATATATAGTATGAAGGTAAAAATAATACCTTAATTTAAAGACTGTAACTATAGACTCCTAAAACTAAATAAACTGCTCTAACTTAACCCTAATAATTAAAAGCTTTTATTGAGGCATAAAGAGGAACTAGGGTCTAATAGAGCTCTAGATTATGTCATGAGGCTCTAATATAAGGTTTAAGATTGGACTTTTATACAAATTTCACCTATTAGTGAGTAATTAGATGCATAATTTGTCATATTTAAAAATTTATTATTTAATTATAAATTATACAAATTGCTAAATTAACAGTTAGAGGTTGGAACTAAATTTAAATATTTGAATTTATCATATCAAAATTCGATTTTATCATACCAATATTTGTTTATCACATCAATTATTAATAATTGTGGCAGATTAAATTAAAATAAAACTGGGGACCCCTCTTGCTCACCTTTAAAGCTTATAAAACCTACATATACTCATTTATTAATAATCCTAACCCTAAATCCTAACTTTAATGCTAAAAAACCCCAAAAATGACCTCTAAAAAATTTTAAAATTTTGCTTAAAAAATAGAAAAATTTCATTTTAATCTGATTTCATTTTAATCTATCACAATAATTGATGTGATAAACTCAAATTTTGGTGTGATAAAATCAAATTTTATATTATAATCTCAAATATTTAAATTTAGTTCCAACTTTTATTAACAGTTATAAAATTTTTATCAAAACTTAGCCTTAGTATATTATATTTTTAAAACAAAATTGTTTCTAAAGTTTACAAATTAGAAAGTATAAAAAAATATTAAAAATAGCTTTTTTTTATAAACCAATATAGCTTCAAACTTGTACAATTTTTTTGTTTTTTTTTTACTTGGTCTTTTTTTAGTTTGCAAATATTCTTTATAAAAAATAAATTGTTAGATGCACCAAAGTGAGGGCTTTTACCAAAATGCATTTGTGAAAGATAGGTGCATTAAAAACATAACTAGAAAAATTAAAGAAAATAATTTTATATAGTAAAGTAAAATAGTTATTTTGACAAAATTAAAATAGCTAAGATAGAAACTTTTTTTATTTTCAATATAAAAGTTTTTTTATTTATACAGTTAAAATTTACATATAATATTAAACAAGTTTAATATAAAAAATAATAATATAGTAAATTGTTTTGGATAATTGCAACCAGGTTTATACAATATATAATAATGTTAAATTTTAAAGAGAATAGAGATATTTTGACAAATTTGAAATATTTTATAATTCAATAATCAGAACCAGATAATTTTTATACTATTTGATTCATCTCATTGAGACAAATTAAATAGTACAAATATTATCTAATTCTGATCACAGGTCACAAGATATTATTGATTAAGTGCTAGATAACAACAATCAAAAAAAACTTTAACAATTTTGATAAAGTGCAATATTGGTAATAGTGTAAGTATCTTACAATACTAAGTAATTGATATTTATGTACTAAATAAAGTTGCTTACAACTTAAACTATATATCCTGAAAGTTTGATAAAATTTGGATGACTTTTTATTAATTTGCTTGTACAAAATACTCTTTTATAAAAAAAACTTAAAATTTTTTTATAAAAGCATAGTCAAACCTCATTATATTTACTCTTGATATAGTTACAACCTTAATATAGTCACACTATTTTTAAGCTATAACTATTATAAACTATATAAAATTTGATCTTTATATAGTCACAACTTGTTATAATCACCAGATTCTTGTTTCTCGAACTAGTGATTATATCAAGAATTAACTATATTTTATAAAAGTTAATTACTGTATATTGCTGAAAATAAGCTACCTCCTAAAATAAACTACCCCCTGTTTTGACCCAAAAACATAAAATGCCTTTGATCAAAAGATAAGCTACTCCCTTTGTCATACCAAAAGATAATTAACAAATTTTTAGTTCTGAAAATAAGCTACCTCTATGATTAATGATTGTTGCTATGTAATAAAGTCCAAATTTTACTAAGCAAATCGATTAAAGTTACTTACAGTAAGTAAACTTACTTAGAAAGTCAAAATACATATACTCTAAAAAAATTTCATAGAAATCAGTGAATTTTTATTATTTGACTTTTAATTTTTCTATTTCAATGATTTTTTTTAAAAAAAAAAGCCATTAAGTATAAAAATTAAAAGTCAAATAATAAAAATTTCTCTAATTAATTTGAAATTTTCAGAGTATATATATTTTGATCTTCTGAACAAGTTTACTTAAGCGACTTTAATCAATTTGCTTAATAAAATAGAGTTTACTATATAGTTATTATAATGATTAACCAAAAATCACTTTATAAGCTATTTATGATTTTATGTTTATGTTTATTTATTGTTTACAACATTTTATTTATTGTATATAGCATATTTATTTATTTATTGTTATAAATTTTACTTGTTAGTGTCTTGTATTCAAAAATAAGCTACCTTTTTGTTGTACCTTAATTAGTTAAAATAGTCAATAACCCAAAAATAAGCTACTCCAGATTTTTTTTGTTAAAAATCAGCAAAAAAGTAGCTTATTTTTAGCACATATATTAAAAAAATTTTTTATATAAAAATATTCTCAAGCATTAATTTGTATAGAAGTACAAATACACAAAGTTAGAGAGGTATCTTGAATAAAATAACTATCACACTTATGATTTTGTACAATTTTTGCAAAATAAACATAGCTTTTGCAAAATAAACTAATCATTTAAAAAAATTTTAAAAAATTTTTTAATAAAATTTTCTAATATATATATATATTCTAAAATTTATTTTAATAAGATATGCAATCTTATATAATATATTAATATATGCTAGAATTTATTTTGCAAAAGATCTTTATAATACTGCAAATATAGTACACATGTACATATGTACAGTAGTCAATAAAAAAATACAAATTATCTAAGAGAAAAATTGTCTATAGCACATAAATATTTTGTCAAACACTAGTTTTATTAAATAATTTAATAATATCTATTTACAATTTATACATTTGAAAAATTGTTTGTAAAATTCAATTTGGAAAATATCAAATTTCTAAATTAGACAATTAATCAATATTGATATTTATTGTCCCAGAATTTACTTATATAAGTTACTGTAAAAAAATTTTTATCAACTATAAAATTTCTTAATTGAAAAAATTGGGTTGCTATACTTTAAACTTTTTAGGTAATTTTCACTCAGATTAAAAACTTTTTTGGCTTTTATTTAATAATTACTAATAATATTATGATTCTTTTTTTAGCAATCACATTTTTTTTCCATTTGTAAAACATGATAAAAGCATAATTGTAAAAATTTAATATCTAAAATAATAGAATGCCCCAAATAAAGCATCATATAAAAGGTCATTTTTTTTCTAAAGTACAACCCTGAACATATCCGCAGATTTTTGGAATTTACTATTAAAAATTCCAAAAATCTTTAACAGTGAATAGCTTTTGTCCCACTAGTCCGTTTTTGATGAAACAACTACCAAAATGTTCACATTGATGAGATGGTTTTAATGAACTGAAAATCACTAAAAATCACTGAATCCAGAGATCGTTAACGATTTGTGTCACTTCGGGTATTTAAGGATTGGTTTTTGCAATCTTTAAATACTTGAAGTGACACAAATCGTTAACAATCTCTGGATTCAGTAATTGGATTTTGACGATTTTGAGTTCATTAGAATCGACTCATCAATGTGAACATTTTGGTAGTTGTTTCATCAAAAACGGACCAGTGGAGCAATAGTTATTCGCTATTAAAGATTTTTAGAATTTTTGTATTATTAATTTCCTGGGAGTTTAAAAATTACAGCAGAGATTCCCAATGGTCATAGGATACAGATGGCCCGAAGGGTCATCTGCATCATATTATCATCAGGAATCTCTGCTTTAATTTTTAAGCTCACAGGAAATTCATGAGTAATATCCTGACTTACATTGTTCATGCCTATAATTTTCACATGATTATTTGTGACCAGGAATCTTCCCAAAGAAGATTCCCAGTCATAATATGATCTCGTGGGAAATTATAATGAAGGCAGGCATGAACAACAAATAGTAAGGCAGGGAGGGTATTAAATAATAAATTTCAAAATCTGTGGTTATGATTTATTTAATATAATATATTAAAAGCTACAAATTTTTTTTAAAATTACTTTTTGTTTGGAGTTGCTTGTTATCAGGACCCTGAACAATCTATATGAGGTTATAGTTGAAAAATAGCTAATAGAGGGCCATTTTTTAAAAAGGTTATATTTAAAAAGTAGGTATTGGAGAAAAAGGTTATATTTGAAACTTGCTAAATGGCAAAATAGGTATATTTGAAAGAATGCTAATGGGGTAATTTTTATAAATGTTATATTTGAAATATGCTAATGAAAAATTGGGCTATAATAGTAACCCAGCAGGTAAAAAGGAGAGAGAGGAAAAGGAAGAAGGGAGAGAGAGGTAAAAAAGAAAGAGAAAGAAAAGGGAGGGAGGGTAAAAATAGGTCAAAATAGACTTTTTTTTTTAAGTTTTATTTTATTTTGTAGTATATATAGTTAAGATCTAGGACACATTACGGATTAGATGGGCATAGGAAATTTTTTAAAAAATTTATTGTTTTTTTTTTTTTTTTAGAAAACATTTTGTTTTTTTTAGAGAACGGTTTGTTATTTTTTTTTTAGGAAAATTTTTTTTTTTTTAAGAAACGT
>QKWP01001080.1:123640-166979 GCA_003550325.1 Gigaspora rosea
AAAAAAAAAAAAAAAAAAAAAAAAAAAAAAAAAAAAAAAAAAGTAAATTATATAGTAAATATTTTAAAAAAGTTACTATTAATAAATTTTTTATTTTATCTATAAAATAATCAAAATAATTTTATTTTTATCAATTTGGTAATCTAATAAGTATATTAAATTAAAAAAATTAAAATTAATTTGTACAAAAAATATTTGAATTAAAGCTATTTGAGGTACAAATCTTTTTGCACTGAACTATAACTATATTTGTGGATTTGCAAAATTTATACAGTATTTGGTTAATCACTAGTCTATTATAAATTGCTTTGTTTATTCTTATTTGTCTATATTGCAGATCATAACTATTTATAGCTACCAAATTGTTGATCACATCAAACCTATTAATGCAGAATGTGTTAATAGGTTTGATGTGATTAACAATTTGGTAAATATAAAAGTTATGATCTGAAATATGGGCCAATAAAAATTAACATAACAATATATAATAGACTAGTGATTGACCAAATACTGCATAATTTTTGCGAATCTGTGAATATGCTATAAATGGGTAATACAAATTTTAAAAAAGAGATTACAATAATAGCACTTGATTATTTTTTAGATTTCTTTTTTTCAATTGTTTAAAAAAGAAGAATCTGAAAAAATAATCAAGGTGTCAAGAAGATCAACTTTTGGGAATCACAAAAGATAAGTTTTATTATTACTAAGCTAATCTATTTTTGGGTTTTTATTTACTACTCATTATTTTAAATTACAATATATAAGTTTCTTGATTTACATGTTTTTAGACATTCTTAACTTACTAATACCATATGCCACTGCTTACAATCTGTTTTTTTGATAAGGCTTGGAGTTGAATTACTACTTTCAATATGATATCACCAGATATAGTACTTGGCTTTTTACATAGTACCAGTCAATTGTAAAAATAGAGTTCTTTAATAAGACCCCAGTTAATAGATCCAAAACTTTTAGTGCATTGGTATATGTTTATATGCCAATTAGGGATGTAAACCAAACTATTTGGGATGTCCCAAATTATGTGATGACTAGTATCACATTAGGAATTTACTGTGCTATTACTATTGCTAAAACTGTTATACTATTTCCAAATAGTTTGGTTTGCATTGCTAATGTAACATAATTTTTTGACATGGGCAAATTTAGAACAAAAATATTTCAAGTAGACTTGCTTTTAGATTAACGGACAGAATCTTTTATTAGGTTTGAGTCAGTAATAAAAAATTTTATAACACATAAAAAGAGTTTATAAACTAAATTTTTAATTATAAATGTCTTGCATTATAGCTGTTGCAAAATTTTTAACCATAATCCTGGGTCTGCATAATTCGCAGATTCGCATAATTTATGATTGCTGTACACTTAGCAATTACTGGAACATAATTCAAACTACAATCATGTGACTTAATATCTAAGTCACATGATAGTTCATTATATAGAAAAATGTATACATAGTTTCCGCCTGGTAAAAAAGAGTTCGGATGTGGTATAAAGAAATTAAATATTTTGGTTCGGTACAACCAGCTTAAGCTATTATAGAAAATTCCGTTCTGCCAAATCAGGTTCACTATAACCCGATTTCGGTATAAGCAGGCTCGGTATAGAGAGAGTCGACTGTATACTATTTTCATCTCACTTGTATTTGGTATGTTTTACTTAATAATTTGTAATTGTCAAAATTTTTTGGTTAATTATTTTAAAAGTATGGTTACTGTCACGAAGAAATTATTATTTTTTTATTTTAATAATCATAAATCATGCTTTGGCATTCCTTCTAACATTGCATTACTATGAATTTTATTATAGTGTATATTTTATTACTATTTATATTACAGCTATTTATATTACTACTATTTATATTACTACTATGAATTATACTATGCTAATTGCTTTAATACTATATTACTTACTATGAGAAGAGCCGAACCTATTTAAAAATTTTGCCCACGGATAATTGAGTCCAGATCAAAAAATCCATGGATAGTCTATAGTTAATCTGATTGGCCAAAATTATAGATGTCATCATCGATTTTCTTTTCATATGATATCAAAATTACTTAACGCTATTTACAGGTCATGGGCTGGGCTTGGATCTATCCAATTAAATATGGGCTGGATCTGGACTTCGAAATATCCGGCCCAGCCCACCCATGCGGAATCCTACTTATTATGCAACAGAAATATAAATATATCCGTAATGTAAAACGCTTGCTATAAACATTCAATCATCAAACATGAGGTTCTTACGTCGTCTGTGGCAGCCATAGAGCCTCAACACAACATGAAGTTCTTATATTGCTATTGCATGCATGGAATCTAACCATAATTAGTTGCGAGCTTAATCATCAACATGAGGTTCTTGCACTACTTGCAGCCCTAATCACAACATGAGGTTCTTGCATTGCTATTGCAGCCATGGAACCTAATTCTAACGTTAGGTCTTTGCACTGCTATCAAGTTGCGGAGCTTAATCGCCAAACATGAAGTTCTTGTACTGCCTGTTGCAGTCATAAACTCTAATCACAACATGAGTTTGTCTTGCTATCGCAACTATGGACAACATAAGGCCCTTGCACTGCTAGCATAGTTGCGATGCTTAATCACCAAACATAAGGTTCTTGTACTGCCTACGGAGCCTAATCACAGCATAAGATCTTTGCGTTGCTATCCAGCTGCATAACTAATAATTACCATTAACAAAAGCCAATTTATTACCCTTAGTTTACAAATTACTAAAAACAGGTGGGAGAGGAGCAATAGTGAAAAGAAAGCTAACCTACTCTACTAATCAAAGTCCTTACGCGAGAAAAAAACAATCTCACTGTTTTTACATTGCTAATTATCTGCTCAAAACCGTATGCTTACTTCGTGCTTCCATTATCCATTCTCTAAGAATCAATTACGATATTAACCCAGCAAATTCCTGCATCTAACAAAATGCATTGAGACCATATACAAAAACCCATAAAGTCAAAGCGACAAATTTAACATATATCCATAAAATCTTCTTATTTCACAATAATAATTGCCTTATCACTTCATTAACAGGCTTCTGAAAAATAGGGTTCTAACTTATATTTTATATAATAAAATAATTGGCTCTCCCCACTTTATAAACAATCGCTTTGCAGGTATATTATTTCTCTTACAATTAATTTATAGAAAAGTTTATTTTACAAATAATACATAATGTTCATATTATTTTACCAAAACTTATAAATATTAATGCAAAGTTTTATCTTTTTTCTATAAATTATAACATAATATCCATAAAAACTTTGAATAAGAAATGCACTAAAACTAATACATAAAGTACTAGTATAATACAATATAGTACACTCATCTCCAACTCTCTTTAAGCAACTCATGCAGCTAGGTTCATATTAAAAATTTTACTCCAGTGATCTGCGTGACAAATCGTATGCCTGATATTGATTTGTTTTGGCGTAAATTTCTGAAATAGATATTAATACAGCCCTAAAAAGAAAAACTATACCGATAAATGCACAAACGTTAATTTCAGTGTTAGCCGTAGTATTAAATAAATTTGTACTCTGTTTCCCGTTGTAGAATTTTGTTACACCATCTTTTGCCCTGACTCTCTAAGGTGATGAAAGTTTTATTAGTGCATTTCCAGGTACTGTACGTACGGACGTTCGTACGTACGACGTATATTACTGAATAATATAGATTATAGAATTAACCTTTTTTAATGTTAAGGTTAGGACAGTGACAGGTATATAAAAATGGCTTTTGCTTGGGAATTTTTCTTTTATATTATTTTCACGTCAGTCGAATGTTCGATTTCGTACTACTATGTACTCTACATTTAAATTTCCTGTAGATCGTTGTTACAACCGTGGGAGAGACTTGGCTAACGGAGGTCGAATTAGCTCAGGGTTGCAAGCATAGGTTATGCGGAATGGATGTTCATTAGGGGATTCAGTATAAATTATATATTAAAATGGAATGGAAAAGGAATTATTGATCTTTATTATTTTGACCGCTGTATTTATAAATTTCCAATTCTATCGGTTCGAAACCAAAATCTTGGGTTTCAGACCAATATCGGTGGCTCTGGACCAACCTGGCGGGTCTCAGACCACTGTAGAGGATTCGAAACCCAAATCCGTGGTTCGGAACCATCGTATGCGCTAAGCCTTCTACCATAAAGAATAATCACACAAACATGTAACTAATATAGGGTAAATTATAATGACAAAGAAAAATTACACAAATTTTTCGTAACATCGTATATCGTTACTTATTAACGATAAATGAACTACAACTTTGTACGTACTAGAGTTGCAGGTGAAACTAATCTCGATGATGTTCCAATTGTGCACCAGGTGAAACTGGTGCACGATAGTTATAGATGAAACTAATCTTCAATGGTGCACAGTTTCCTGGTGAAATTAATTAGTTTCACCAACAACTCTAGTAAGTACGCACATACGTACAGAAAGCAAGAATATATAAATAAGAATTGTAAACGTAGTCTGAAAAACTTTTATTTTATTGACTACACAATAGAATTATCTAAAGATGAATGAAGATTATAAAGACTATGATTTTTACTTAAGAAGTACGATACATTTACACCTTTGTAACTTTGATAAGTCTATATAAACTTATTAATATAATTTATTTTTAGTTGGTTTGGATGGCTCTCCTTGGCTTGTTAATGACTTTGCGCATAAATTTAGTGGCAAAGTATACAATGAAACTTTGCATACACTTGTTATAACCACGAATGTTCAGTTGGATAATTATACTATTAAAGTAGAACTTTTGAAAACCGGTATTATTAAATAGTTCTTATTATACATAATTATTCATCGCAGCAGATTTGCAGAATTTGACTTTTATCTAAATACTCTAAATTTATAAGCCGTCCCTTATTTGTTATTTCAATTTATAAAAGGGTCTTTAAAATTAGCTTTATCTAATTAAGTTTATGGTCAAATTCCGCAAGTTTGTTGCTAGTGAAATAGCGATGCCGCAAAAATTTGAGATCAGTGTGTAACTTACACATGCGATGTAAAAAACTTAAATTTGATAAATTAGTCCCTTGTTATAAACATTTATTCATTCTATTTTGTATTAATATAAACATTAATTTTTAAATGAAAATCAGGATAACATTGCTGTTTAATTAGTCACGGGTAATGATGCCTGACGAAACTCACGTGACCTGATGAAACATAATAGTTTCGTCATGTCGTCAGTGACGAATCTATGACGAAACTTATGGTTTCGTCAGGCGAAATAGTTTCGTCAAGCATCTATAGTCACGGGTCTGCTAAATTTTTGCGTCATCAATATTTCACTCGTTTGTTGCAATGTATAAAAATTGGTTGACTCATAAGATCATGGATACTACAATTTTATAAGAGGATTCGAAAAGGCATATATTTTTAAATCAAAATGAAATTCGATTGAAATGTAATAATCAAAATAAGTATTTGTGTTTTACACGAGCTTTTTATGCTAAACTGTCAAAAATCAAATAACAATACTACATTGCGTACTTCAAATTCTAACGAATCTATGGTCATCAAAGAAGTAACACTAGAATAGAATACTAGTATACTTACGAGGACATGATATCAACAATGTAGTTGCAAAATTTTAGAGTTATTTATATAAATAATTATTTGTTAATTATGGACCAACGCGAAGTAAAATTTCAATCTGACGCAATTTAGTTTATATCTGTGCCATAAAATAGCCAAAATTAATTAATAGTAATATACAGAGATAAAGCCATATTGCAGTAATGCTAATAATTTTATTTGATAACTTTTTTGGTAGGATGGTATCTCAGGCCAAATATTAAGTGAGTTGTTATAATTCAAATGCATATATTATAACAATTTTACTTATATTATCACAGTTATTATAGTTATATTGACGGTGCCATACTTGTTTGCGATATTTCGAACTCCGATATATTAAAGGAAATAAAAGAACTTTCAGATGAATATAGTAATGAATATGGGGACTACGTAACTGATAAAATGCCTATTGTGATTGTTGCGGACAAAAATGAGCAGAAAAGTCGAAACGATATTTTAAAAGAAGCTAAAACTTATGTTGGTAATGTAATTTGATTAATTAATATAAAGTTATAAATAATTAATGTTATAAATAATGGTATTATCAATTAATCATTCGTATAAATTGAATATTTCAGAAGATGTTCTTTTATTTGATAAACCTTTAACTAAAGAGAATACTATTGAAATCCTAAAAGGTATTTATATTGTTAGTTAAATAATAGTAAATCGCATTATTACAGTATTAATTAATATATTTATCAATTCAGAGTACATAGAGTACATGTATAAATTGTTAAATTTTAGAGGTAAATTTCTTAAAATATAATGCTGATTCTTTATATTAGATTTGTCAACAAGTAAATAAGTACGTATATTTGTAATTTAGAAATCAAAGACCTTCCAAATAAGCAATTTGAACTCATGATGAAACGTGCAATACGATTATACTTATATGAAATCTCTAAGAGTATTATTGATAAACAAAAAGATGATGTATTGAATGAAGACACAATACTGTCATTTTTATCGCTAGTATGTAACAATATTAAAATTTAAATTTATTTACGTTTTCATGATTTATAATTAATGTTCTTTTATTAATCGTATGAATTACTAGAACGTAAGTATAAATATTAATAATATTCATTCATTAAACAGAATTGGATTTGGTAATTTCATAATTAATACGACAGCTTATTCTGAAGCTTTAATCTATTTTAAGATGAAATTTTTAGTAAGAGAGTGTATGTAAATTTTAGTCGATTTAAATTTTAACTTAAACAAATTTCAGAATAAGCTGCCATAATAAATAAAACAATAAATTAATCGGCCACGTTTTAATTTCTAGAATGTGAGCATAAATTTTCAGCATGTATTAAAATTAGCATTATATTATGATATAATCGAATTTCATTAATTATATGGATTCTTAGATGGTGAGTATAATTCCAAACACTATTCACCTAATTCACCTAATGGGGGTTTCATAATTAATGATTTGGATAAAATATGTGACGTATTTACTTCAAAATATGAGATACATAAATCTTTTTTTTTTAACGTATAGACTTATTTACATATCATTTACCTGTAAATATTTATCAAAAAAAAGTTAATTTTATTAACTATTTAATATACTGTGTCGGAATTTCACAAATAGAATAGGATTTTTAAACTTACAATTATTTTAAAAATATATTAATTATAAATCCTAATACATCAAAAATGATTAATGCTTTACTTACATAAATTTATAGAACGCAAGTATAAACTTTAATAATGTTCTATAAATTTGTTCTTACGAATTAATTTATACTTTGGTCTTTATAGTTGGTTAGTTATATAATAATAATTTATGAAGTTATGATTTCAATATAATGAATTAATCAATGCTCTAATCGATTATATAAATTACAGTATGTGAGTATAAATTTCAATAATATTTATTAATATTTATTTGTTAAATTATAATTTTATAATGAATTAATCAATGCTTTAATCAATTCAAGGGAGTGAGTATAAATTTCAATAATATTTATTAATATTTATTTGTTAAATTATAATTTTATAATGAATTAATCAATGCTCTAATCGATTATATAAATTACAGTATGTGAGTATAAATTTCAATAATATTTATTAATATTTATTTTTAAATTATAATTTTTATAATGAATTAATCAATGCTCTAATCGATTATATAAATTGCAGTATGTGAGTATAAATTTCAATAATATTTATTAATATTTATTTGTTAAATTATAATTTTATAATGAATTAATCAATGCTCTAATCGATTATATAAATTACAGTATGTGAGTATAAATTTCAATAATATTTATTAATATTTATTTTTAAATTATAATTTTTATAATGAATTAATCAATGCTCTAATCGATTATATAAATTGCAGTATGTGAGTATAAATTTCAATAATATTTATTAATATTTATTTGTTAAATTATAATTTTATAATGAATTAATCAATGCTCTAATCGATTATATAAATTACAGTATGTGAGTATAAATTTCAATAATATTTATTAATATTTATTTTTAAATTATAATTTTTATAATGAATTAATCAATGCTCTAATCGATTATATAAATTGCAGTATGTGAGTATAAATTTCAATAATATTTATTAATATTTATTTGTTAAATTATAATTTTATAATGAATTAATCAATGCTCTAATCGATTATATAAATTACAGTATGTGAGTATAAATTTCAATAATATTTATTAATATTTATTTTTAAATTATAATTTTTATAATGAATTAATCAATGCTCTAATCGATTATATAAATTGCAGTATGTGAGTATAAATTTCAATAATATTTATTAATATTTATTTGTTAAATTATAATTTTATAATGAATTAATCAATGCTCTAATCGATTATATAAATTACAGTATGTGAGTATAAATTTCAATAATATTTATTAATATTTATTTTTAAATTATAATTTTTATAATGAATTAATCAATGCTCTAATCGATTATATAAATTGCAGTATGTGAGTATAAATTTCAATAATATTTATTAATATTTATTTGTTAAATTATAATTTTATAATGAATTAATCAATGCTCTAATCGATTATATAAATTACAGTATGTGAGTATAAATTTCAATAATATTTATTAATATTTATTTTTAAATTATAATTTTTATAATGAATTAATCAATGCTCTAATCGATTATATAAATTGCAGTATGTGAGTATAAATTTCAATAATATTTATTAATATTTATTTGTTAAATTATAATTTTATAATGAATTAATCAATGCTCTAATCGATTATATAAATTACAGTATGTGAGTATAAATTTCAATAATATTTATTAATATTTATTTTTAAATTATAATTTTTATAATGAATTAATCAATGCTCTAATCGATTATATAAATTGCAGTATGTGAGTATAAATTTCAATAATATTTATTAATATTTATTTGTTAAATTATAATTTTATAATGAATTAATCAATGCTCTAATCGATTATATAAATTACAGTATGTGAGTATAAATTTCAATAATATTTATTAATATTTATTTTTAAATTATAATTTTTATAATGAATTAATCAATGCTCTAATCGATTATATAAATTGCAGTATGTGAGTATAAATTTCAATAATATTTATTAATATTTATTTGTTAAATTATAATTTTATAATGAATTAATCAATGCTCTAATCGATTATATAAATTACAGTATGTGAGTATAAATTTCAATAATATTTATTAATATTTATTTTTAAATTATAATTTTTATAATGAATTAATCAATGCTCTAATCGATTATATAAATTGCAGTATGTGAGTATAAATTTCAATAATATTTATTAATATTTATTTGTTAAATTATAATTTTATAATGAATTAATCAATGCTCTAATCGATTATATAAATTACAGTATGTGAGTATAAATTTCAATAATATTTATTAATATTTATTTTTAAATTATAATTTTTATAATGAATTAATCAATGCTCTAATCGATTATATAAATTGCAGTGTGTGAGTATAAATTTCAATAATATTTATTAATATTTATTTGTTAAATTATAATTTTATAATGAATTAATCAATGCTCTAATCGATTATATAAATTACAGTATGTGAGTATAAATTTCAATAATATTTATTAATATTTATTTTTAAATTATAATTTTTATAATGAATTAATCAATGCTCTAATCGATTATATAAATTGCAGTATGTGAGTATAAATTTCAATAATATTTATTAATATTTATTTGTTAAATTATAATTTTATAATGAATTAATCAATGCTCTAATCGATTATATAAATTACAGTATGTGAGTATAAATTTCAATAATATTTATTAATATTTATTTTTAAATTATAATTTTTATAATGAATTAATCAATGCTCTAATCGATTATATAAATTGCAGTATGTGAGTATAAATTTCAATAATATTTATTAATATTTATTTGTTAAATTATAATTTTATAATGAATTAATCAATGCTCTAATCGATTATATAAATTACAGTATGTGAGTATAAATTTCAATAATATTTATTAATATTTATTTTTAAATTATAATTTTTATAATGAATTAATCAATGCTCTAATCGATTATATAAATTGCAGTGTGTGAGTATAAATTTCAATAATATTTATTAATATTTATTTGTTAAATTATAATTTTATAATGAATTAATCAATGCTCTAATCGTTTATTACACAGTATGTGAGCATAAATTTCAATTATATTTATGAGTTAATCAGTACTTTAATCTGTTACATCAAATTATAAATTATGCTACTTATAAAAATTATCAGAAAGTAAGTATAAATTCAATTTATAATATTTATTTTTAATTCTATGATATGCTCTAACTGATTAAAATCGTTAGGGAGTGAGTATATGAATAATGTGCATTCAAAATATGGAAAAATCTCTGAATGAATTTCTCCCAGTATCACTACCAAAAGTTACTATCACGTAATGTAGACGATCGGAAAAATCCAAAGCAAATATTTGTTTGGACAAAATCTCTAATTTGTCAAAAATTACATAAGAAATTAACTATTGTGCACTAATAAAATTTTTCATTGAGAGTTTTATTCTGTACTTTGCTAATCTCTAACTCTAATACAATCACTAACCCTAGCATAAGTACTTCAACCATCATGTGGCAGTGACTTTTGGTACGATACTGGGGAAGATAATATGTATCCGTATTAATTAATATTTTACATAATTATGGACATTGCAAAAAATTACAACAATTATACGAATTATTAGAAAGTGAGTAAATTTTTAAAATCTAATCTTGATATAATTACTAGACTTGTGACAATATATTTAACAATTTGCAACTATTAAGAGTGACTATATCAATGTTAGACATACCGTATTATTATTTACGATGTATTGTCATGGATGATCTAAAATCGAATGACGGTGAAATTTGGGTCTCAATTTGAACATATAAGTCCTATCAAAATTTACACATATTCTTTTATTAATGACTATAACCCTAAATCAGAACTCAACCATAAACAAAACAGTCCAAAAAGGCCCTAAAAAAGTTTAAAAATCGTATATAAAATAGGTCTAAATTTCACCATCGCTGATCATCTGTGATATTTATTATAGAGAACTATTAAATCAATTATTTAAACTTTTAGATCGTGAGTATAGGTCTACAGTTAACAATACATATTGCCAGTAGTTGATAATTTATTTAATTGCATAAATATCAGAAAGTAAGTATAAATATGAGTTGTTACTAAATTTTAATAAATTTTAATTGAACTAATAATAATTATTTATATTGGATATATATTTATTGCTAGAGAGTGAGTATAAAATTTTGAAAAGTAATTAAACTTAAAATATGATAAATAAAGATATTCAAATTAATTGCTAGGGAGTAAGTATAAAACTCTAATGTTTCATTTTTTTTTAAATACTAATTATATTAATAATAATCTACATAATTTATTATATTAATTTTCAGGTTGTAAGTATAAATTTTAATAGTACTTATTTGCTAAATTTAAGTTCCAATTCAAATTTTATTGATTACATCAATAGTTTGTAAGCATAAATATTTTTAAATAGCTTTTTGTGATATGCTTTGTATTTATACATTCTAAATAATTATATAATTAACAGAAAGTGCGTATGTTTTCAATAATATTCAATTATTAAATCAACATTCATAATTTTATAACACTGATCAATTGTCTAAATTCAGGTAGTAAGTATATATTTTAATAATATTAAAAAATTTTGAAATTAAATTCTAATTAATTATATCAATTAAGAATGTAAGTATAAATTTTAATAGTATGATACTATGAAACAGTTTGCTAAACAATTTTGATTTGCAAATTGACAATAACTTAAATGATGAAACATATGACAATTGATGAAACCAGTAGCTATTCTTATTTTTCACCTAACAAGTGAAACCCAATAATACAAAGTGTGAAATTTGAGTTTTTAACCTATTCAATCAAAATGAGTTGGACAATCGCTATATTTTATTCAGAGTTGGTTCAAAACCTCAAACAGAATCTCGAAAATGACATCTCAATAAAAATTACCCATAATTAGTTAACACCAACCTAATGTGGGCTACTATTTGGGATTTTGATCTTTCGAGATTTTGTTCATCAAGGTTTTGACTGGCTCCCATTTTATTAGATAATTAATTAATTAACAGGTTCGTGATAATAAAATAAATGCTGTGAAAATTTGATTTATTATCATGAACATGTTGCTATTACAAAAGTGAAATTGATCACAAAATTCTAAATCATTGGTTGTTTTAATATTTCAATTGTAAAAAGATCTTTTATTTTTGGCAGTTTGCTTCTTGCAAGAGCAAAATCCTTTATTATTACCCGAATTAAAAATCGAAATGACTTTAAAAAAAAAAATTTGAAAATTGCTAATACAAAGAATTTCTCATTCTTGTAGAGAATTAATAGCCAGAAATAAAAGATGTTATAAAGTTTGAGAAACATTAATATTAATTAAAATTTGAAATTAATGCAATTTCCTAATCAGTTATACTAAATCACATCAATGGTGCTAACACCACGTTTGTATTTTTTATAGTTTAAATATAAAAAAATTAGGGTTAGAGATCCTAAGATATAACAAAGCATTATATTCAAATTTTAGTTAGTATAAGGTTTTTAAGGGATCAGAAAATTTTTATTTAGTACGCTTGTAGTGCTAACACCTCTGGTACGATTAAGTAAACTGATCATCATAATTCAAATTTGTTGTTAAAGAATTTCCATTGTTAAAACAGATATTCAAGAAAGTACTGGCTATTAGACAATTA
Organism: Gigaspora rosea; assembly: GCA_003550325.1. Lineage (NCBI taxonomy): Eukaryota > Fungi > Glomeromycota > Glomeromycetes > Diversisporales > Gigasporaceae > Gigaspora > Gigaspora rosea. Next base: position 136,578 of record QKWP01001080.1, read on the forward strand.
ATAATTAAACTCAATTGTTTGTTGCAAAATATTTGCATATTTAATTATACACTTGATAAGGTTTCATCAAACGTCACATATAAAATATTTATTAAAAACATATATTCATTAACTAATTATTAATTATATAAATTGTAGAAGGTGAGCATAAATTTAAACAATAAAATTTATTGAATCAATTAGTAACTTAACAAGTTTATTATTATAGTACGTGAGTTCAGTTTTAAAAATATCATTTATTAATATAATATAACTAATTATTTTATTATCTGTTATATTACAGGTAATTATAGCAGTTGAAGAGTTTGAATTGCCAAAAAATCTTCAAAACCATTTAAGAAAAGCAATAAGCAATGTAAAAAATATGTCAAACCATAATGATATTGAGAAATATTATAAAAAATTGATAAGCAGCTTAATTGTTTTAAAGAGCTTGATAAAAAAGCACTGAATATTAGTGATTTTATTCATATAATTGGTTCAATATTTTTACTAATTAAGGAATTGAAGAATATGAACTTAAACAGTACTGATACTAGTTCAAATGGGACAAATTTAGTTGATAAGATTGATCATTGGATTGAAGATTATGCTAAAATTGCTCAAAAATTTAAACAATTTTATAAAGGCCTCAGCATTTTTAATAAAAATAATAAAAATAATGATCTTGTTCTTTTTAATATTCAAGAAGAATTATTAACAGAAGTTGATGATATTAGAAAACACTTAATTAAAAAGTCTACAGAATTAGGCAATATATTGTATTTAAATAAAGAGGATATTAAAAAGGTAAAAAAGTCTGCAATTAATTTTTGATAACTTTATATTAATAGTTTATTTTTCTATTTTACAAATAAACCAGAAAATTGATAAAGACCTTCATCGTATTATTCAATTAAAATTAGTATATGATTTAACTACTGAATTAGAGTACATAAGAAGTAGATTGGAGCTTTTTGATCCAAATTTTATTCAAAAAATATCAGGTTCATTTTACTATTTTTTTATATTTTAATAAATAGTTAATTTTAATTATTAATTTTATTTAAATGTTTATTATACTATTGCTATAGATTTTTGTGAAAAACTTACTTATGAATTGGAACTAAATAATGATTTGATAAAAATTTTTAGAGAAAATGAACCATATGTAAAAGATTATTGTTTGAATTGTATTGTAGAAAATTTGACAAAAATAGGTTGTTTAGTTAATAATTTTTGTAGATATATTATAGCAAAAACTTATGATAAAGTTGTTTAAAAAAGTAAAAAAATTAAAAAAGTTAAAGAAGGCAAAAGGTTAGAAGATATTTAAATAAATAGTAATCTTACAAATAATAGTGCATAAACATAATGAAGTTATTTTTAAATGTACTATAGTTATAAATTAAATAATATAAATTTTTTTTAGTTTCACTAAGTAAAATTTTTGCATATAACTAAACCAAATGCAAAACATATGAAAAATATATTAACAAATCATAGCAAATAGGAATTACAAAAATAAGTGTAGAATTATTTCTTTGTTGTATCAAAAACAAAGAAACTACAGTACCAGACAGTATAAAACATCAAATTTATATTTTAAGGTACCAATTTTTGGAGTTATATAATCATCTTTTATTGGTTAATTTTTGGAAATTAATTCTGATGGTTAAATAAATTTATATTTTTCTTTTTTTTTATATTAAACACCAATTTTTTAAACTATTATAAACATTAACTCTTTATAACTTTCTTAAAATAAAAAATAAAAAATCTTCTAACAGAAATGTAGTTTAGCTAAAAATTTATCGAGTTTTTTGATTTATTTATTTCAAAAAATTTTATAACAATTTAAAGTTTTTATAATAAAAAGTGGATATGTTTTACTGTCCAGCACTGTACAACAATGTGCTATAAATAGTGCTTCTAGGTCTGGGCTCAGGTTTGGTCTAGTCCAGTCCAATCTGGGTATAGACCAGTCTCAACTCTAAATTTTACTAATTTCAAACTTTAGACCAAACTCAAACTCAATTATAGTTTGTCTCAGAATTGGTTTGAAATTTACAAACTAGTTTAAGTCCAAATATACATTTATATATTTTTGATATTAAACAAGTTTTATCTAGAGTAAGAAGTAAGAATCAAATAATTTTAAAATTTATTTAACCAACATATATCGATTTTTTACAATATAAAAAAAAAAAATTCAAGTTCTATTTAAAGTTTTGCAGAAAACCAGTTAAAATTTGATATTTTTATCATGGTGGGTAAATTAAATATACTATAATACACGATAATACAAATTAACTTTTTCTTAAATGCTCCACATTACCCACCCTCACCACAATACCCCATTCCCCTTATACATAATGTTGTACATTGGGATTTAAACTAAGTTAGAGAAGTACTAGCTTGGAATACATTATCTGCGGTCTAAATTTTTGCCCGATATGTGACCCAGATCCGTCTATAGTCGGTGGTAGAATTACTGAATTACGGCAATTGCGGCACTTTACCATGGTAGAATTAATTACGGCATAGCTTCTAATTGCCATAACGTCGTAATGCCGCAATGCCGCAATTCCATATGCCGCAAGAACACAATATTGTAATAATGCGATACCGTAACTACAGTGTAATATTATAAAGTTCTAATTAAGTAACTACGTGACATCCAGTCACTCCAAACCGGAAACTGATGAATATGTTGTTATTTGCCAAACAAGAATTTCATTTAAATTAATTAATCAGAAAGCATAAAAGTAATTCCGAAGCGAAGTCGAGGACTTTAATTTAAAGTATATTCTGCAGTAGGCATGTATCATCTTATCTAAGCCATAAATGCTGTTAACAATGATGTCATTTGTCATTTCCGATCAATTAGATCGCTAAAGACGTTCTCAAATAGTGACTTATAGACTGGTTTAATTGGCCAAAAAAATAAATCACGACGTTTAAGTCAAAATAAACTTAGACCTACAAACCCCTTTTTTCATAGTCATTACATGTACCAAATCAATGAAGTCGACATAATCAAATTCGAAAAATATTTAATAGTATTATATACTATTTAAAGGAAAACATAATGCAGTACAGCATTTTAACAAACGGTATTATAGCAGATAGTATTTCTGCATTACGGCATTACGGCATTATGGCTTTACGCATTATGGCATTACGGCATTACGGATTTACGGCATTACGGCACACAGCAATTACGGCAAAAAGTACGGCAATGCCGTAACCGTATTAATTTATAAAATTAATTCTACACCAACTATAGATCCGTCCGAACAAAACAAAGCGAGACAACAAAGACAAAAACACGAAAATATAAAAAACGGCTATCTAAACCGGTCTTGATTCACTAAGCAAAAATGTCGGCAATTTTTGCTATATATAAACCACTCTCTCTATCCATAATCTAACACTAACCCTAATATCGATGATTTTTTTTATTAACAATCGGAAAAATCGGGTAATCTCGTGATATACCTGGCTTCAAGCGTCCCACATATTGGGTAATTAGGCAATGCAAGGCTTCAGTTGCTCTACAGCTGACCTCATGTTTTGTGGCTAGGCTCCATGGCTTTGTAAGTAGTGCAAGGACCTATGTCTTAGTTTCACTTATGTCGTCAGATAATACTATATGTCCGATTCTCTTTATAGCTATGTGATTCCTTTCGCTACGATATGTTTTAGTGGTCAGAGAGGTGTATTGGGTTAGATGTAATGGGCTATAAGATGTGTATTATTTATTTTGGATGAAATATCCCTTTGGAGGCGTAGACATTTTAGCATAATTTGTAAAGCTGTAAATGATAGCGAACGGAATCCCCACATGTTTCTTCTTCGTGTAAATAAAGTTTCGACATATTTAATAAGTCGAATTTATCAAATCTTCAAACCGGGTGAAACAGGTAATCTACAGTACTATTTTCGGGGGCTATGTCAACTTCGTCAATCTTACTAAATATGACTAAAAACGACAATCGGGATAGAATAATAATAGAAAAAGAAAATCGTCGTGACTTGAAAATGGCTATGTAGCGGCTCATGGGAATACAATCAGGGCTCAAAATAAATTTGGAAATAACCGGAAATAACAAATCTTTATAGGCATTAAATTTGCTTTTATAATTATCATCTAAAAAATTTGAACAGAATTTTGGCTCGATGGAAGATTTAAAATTGACAACTTCATATAATAATATTATTTTACCGACATCATGGGATATAGAAGATAAATCATCGTGTATTAACATTGATTCAAATGGGCTTAAAGTGAATTATTCGGTAAGTCAAAAGATGAATAATAGACTTTACTTTGATAAAATGAAAATCTCACATCGCAGATACTGGATTGATTTAATATCTCGATTTAATGGTTTTAATAATTAAAAACATATTGATTTATTAAAAAAAAAACTTTTGAATTAAAGATCTTGATGATCTCAAAGCTACTAGAATTTGTGCAAATCATCCAATTCCTTCACAATGTAGAATATTTTACTTTGAAATTAAAATTACAAATTTAGGAAAGAATAGGTAATATTAATAATTATTTAATATTATAATTTGCTTTACTCTAGTAATTTTTTATAATTCTTTAATTTGATTTCTTTATAGAATGATTGGAGTTGGATATTGTACAAAGCCAAGTGATAAAAAAACAGACAATTCAAATATAAAACCAGATATGCCTGGTGATAGCAGTTTATACTTTTTTTTATTTATTTTATATATTTTTTTTATCTTTATAAACTAACTCGTTCAGTATATTTAGGGGAAAATATGAATCGTGGTTACCATGGTGACGATGGATATTCATTTTGTGCTAGAAGTGGCGAGCCATATGGGCCGGTATATGCTACTGGTGATATTATTGACTGCTATATTAATTTTATAGGTAAGATGGTTTATTATACTAAGAGTGGAATTAACTAACGATTTTAGAATTAAAATTAATGTTTTAAGCAGATTAGATGGAACATTTAATATTTATAACATATTTTAAGGAATTGAGTGCTATTTGCCTAACGATTTAAAACAATCTATATCCTTGTGCTGGGTTTAGATCGCAAGGCGGATCTATAGAAACGAATTTCGGCAATGAAAAATTCAAATATTATGGTAAATTTATTTGAAGAATTTGTCGTTTTTTGTTTGATCAGAGGTTACTTTGTATATTTTTAATAATGAACAAATATGAAGCATTTAAAGATTTAACTAAATTGCTAGAGATTGAACCAAATAATATAATGGCACTAAGATTTCGAGGAGAAATTAATTATGTAATGAAAAGGTATAATGAATCTATCGATGGCTTGGATAAATTAAATTAATTAATGGTTAGTATCTTATTTTTTTTTAAAAAAATAAACATTTAAAATTAAACTTTAAAGTAAATAACACTTCTACCACCAATGCTAAAATAGTTGTAAGTATTTTACAGAATTAATTTATCAAATTCCTATGTCAACCACGATAGAAAGTAAGTAGAGAAATAGAAACCATTTATAGTAAATCAGAAATAACAATTTCAAAATAATATCGAAAATTACAATACAAATTAACCAAATCACATATGGGGTCTTTGCCTTGAAAATGACCTTACGGGGCTATGTAGATCTTATGAATAAAAATTAAAATTTCTAGCTATCCAGTAATCCAATTCAAATAAACTTTTTTTTTATTGGCCGGAGCGTAGCGACGGACCCTAAGTTTCTATGCGAAGTGATACAAAAATTACCTTCCTGATGTGCTTCAATTGTAAAGATCTTGACAAATTTTACTTTTTTGATATACTTGCATATATATGATGTAAATCTTATCAGAAATGGAATTTGGAAATTTTTTGTCTGTCCCCACGCGTGTCTATATTTGTGCTTTTAATGTTACCAACATATGCATATTAACGCGTTTGTGTAATATGATGAACATCATATGATGAGCTCCGGACATATAATGCTACGCATTAGCCTAGTTTTGTAGAGTTAAGTAAGTTCTACAAAATAAAAAAAAAATTATTTGAATTGGATTATTGGATGGCTAGAAATTTTAATTTTTATTTATAAGATCTACATAGCCCCGTAAGGTCATTTTCATGGCAAAGACCCCATATGTCATTATAGTCTGTAAGTATATTAGCAAAATTTTTATGTAAATAAGAAATTTCGATAGATTTATGCAACGATGGTTGCAATATGAATTGACAAAACCACATATGAATTGCAAAGGGTGTTGAAAAACATTAAATCAGAAAACATTCTTAATTCGAATATCAGAAATTTTTGGATTGAAAACTTGCCAATTTCGAAGAATCAGATGAGAAAAGTCGGTATATAATGTAAGCTTAATGAGAGAATTTTTTTTTTTAGTAAATCATAAATCATGATAATTTGATAATTTTAAGAGAATTAAATTTAGCCTCATAATTTCTAATTGATACGATAAATTAACCTTTTTTATTTTTTTTGTAAAATATTATATTCATAAAGTTACTTTACATATTATATGTTAACCTACGATAGATGGTGTTTATTATTATTACTAAATTGTATTATTATTCTTAAAATATAATTATGTTAACTAATACTTTTCAATATTTAAGATTTAAAAAAGAATCTCATAATTGGACAATCGCGATATTGATTAATTTATTCAACAGACTCAACTTAATGCAAGGAGATTTAATGATATTGTTGAATGGGTACCTTTGATAAATCCACAAATATAAAATATTTTGCTAAAGGGAATTTTTCAACCATGAAACCAACTGAATATAATTAACTAAAACTCCACCTAGAAACCACCTAATTTTTGCCTAATATTACTTATTGTACCCAAAGAAGAAAAGTATCACAAAATAAAAACTTTACCAATATAAATGGGCAAATATACAAAAGAAGATTGAAAAACAACAAATTATTAAGAGTTATTCAAACACATGAATGAACCTATCTTATACTTACTATATTACTATCTGATGGGAGACCACTTAGGAACTGAAATGTGGTAGAAAAGATTAAAAATCAATATTATTGGCCTCAAATGTATGAATTTGTATGAAGCTATATTAAGTCATGTGATATCTGCCAAAAATGTAAAATTTTCATATATCTGAACCTTTACAGCCTATACTAGTTGAAGCCCATTTCATCAAATCAGCATTGACTATGTAGGACCTTTACCTATTACTGATAAAGAAAATAAATACATTATTGTAGCTACAGATTACCTGACTAAATAGTCTAAAGTGAGCAGTTCCATGATGCTACTCTACACATGCATGTACTTGCTTATTATATACCAAAATTTATGAAATTTCTTAAAACAAAAATTTGTATTTATGATAGTTTTTATGCTTAGGTGCAGAAAAAAACTATATTCATGTTCAAATATTTTATGGGGCAATACAATGGAAGGTGGTGATTCTTCAAAACTCATAGCATATAAAATATGTTCATATGAAAACAGACAACTTTATTATTATATTAATAAAATGCCTTTAACTTACTCTAAAAAATATACAAATTTTAGAAATAAAAATTTAAATAACAACTACATTTTGTTTACATATTTCAAACATAAACTTCACAAGCTCATAAGTCCAAGTGTAAATTTTTTTATTATATTCCTCTTTGCCTATTCATTCTTTCCAAAAAAATTTAAACTCAACTTCAACAACTACTTTAATATAATATTACTACAAATATTAAAACTAATAGTTTTGTTCTATCTGAATCTATCTTTTTTATTATTTATCTTTATTATTACTAATACTAAAACTAGCAATAAAAGACAAATTAGCAAAGATATTGTCTTATTACTTAGACAAATATATTTTCAAAGAGGTATTCTCAATTATGCAAGTTAATAATTAACAAAACATACATATTCAAGAATAAATGTAATAAAAACAATAAAAAAAAAATAATGAGAGTAATATTCTACAAAAAATATATGCTAAATATTTAATAAATATATTTTATAAACAAAAATAACAATTCTTCTATACAACTTTTTAAAAAGGCAACTTATTTAATATATCTGTTTATTTTCTATTTAAATAAATATATTATAGTAATATATTACTAAAGATATTCAAAAATAATCTACAGTCATCCCTCTCTATAGTCACTAAGTTCAATAAATTAATAGAAAATTTGAGTTGATAGAAAAGAGAATAGATGTGAGATTGAGGGTGTGAAAGATAAGTTGTTTGCTATATTAGATATCTCTGAACAACAGTTGTTTGTTGAGGTATGCTTAATAAAATTTTGAATAATTTTGTAAATTTTTATAATATTAAGTTAATTTATAATCTATAATTTGAATATAATTTTATATGTATTTTAAAATAATAGTCGACTGTTAAGGGTGCCACTAATGCCTTAATAAAAAAACTGTCTATTCCACTCAACAAGAACTTAAAGAAGTGGTTGAAGTTTATTTGAACAAAAATAATTAGAACTTTTTGAAAGGTTTTGGAAATATTAAAAGTAAATAGAACACTTATTATAAAAAAATTTAATAATTCAATAAATAATTATATTTATATTTTTATATTTATAATTTTTTTTATATTAATTTTATTTAATTATTATTATAGTACAACAGGGTGAAACCCGCGCAGCTAGCTAGTAAAACCCGCTATGCAGATCACATGAGGGTGAAATCTGCGTTAACATATAAGACACACTATGTAATGCAGATTTCACCCAAATATTATGATCAAAGCAGGTTTTACTAACTAGCTGTGCAGGTTTCACCCTGATATATTATAGCTTTTTAAGACAATATGTTCCAAATGCTGCACTCTTACTACTAATATTAAAGATGCAGTATTTGCAGTATATAGAGATAGCATGTTAGACAAGATCAATAGCAATAATATCACCAAAGAAGTTCATAATTGGAAGCAATCCACTAAAACAAAAGCTGCATAGTTTTACTAATAGTTATAAACAACTCAAATAATATATTTATCTCTTATATTTTAATAAAAGTTTGGCCCAAGGAGGATGTAAAAGATAACTGTTGGCGTTTGCATTTGGTATAGCCCAAGCCCTACTAAGTCACAAATACAAAAAAAATAACTATAAAAAAAAAATCATAAAACACCGAATTGAAAAAATTTGGTAAAAATTTAAAGTTTAATAGATAGCGAAAAATTTTGAATATTTCTTACAATATCAAAAGTTTTTATAAAATTTTTTGTATTATATAATTTAATTATATATTGTATAATTTGTAGGCATTATTAAAAAGTAAAGATATTTTTGTGGGGTTTATGATAATGATAATATTAATAGCAGCAATAGTAGTATAAATATTTAATATTTGTTATATAATATGATAATAATTTAAAATTAATAACTAATTAGCTTTTACAATATTCAAGTCTTCAAATAAAAGTAATCTGCCTAAAAATATGCAAAATCAAAATAAATCTACACCTATTCCTAAATACTAAAGATCAAGTAGTAGTTTTCGAAATATAATTATTTTGATTTAATATTATAGTAACTTTATTTTATATCTAATTTACTTAGAAAATTTTTAGACTGCTAAAAAAAGTGGTGTGCTAGAAATTTCAATTGTTTAGAGTAAAGGTGCACCAGAAGTTCAAAGTAAAAGTGCGCTAAAAGTTCAAAGTAAAGGTGTACTGGAAGTTCAAAGTAAAGTTGTGCCAGAAGTTCAAAGTAAACAAACTATTCAAGTTCAAGTGAGACAAAAAAAAGTAGAACAAGTATAATTATTATAATTAATAATATGATAGTTTTAATTTTATATCTAATTAACTTGTAATTTTTCTAGACTTCTAAAAAATGCAGTACTCTAAAAAGTTCTGAAGTTCAATGAAAACTTAGGTAATTATTATAATTTATTACTATAATAAAAATTAAATTTTATAACTAACAAATTATATACAAATTAACAGTCTGCTAAAAAACAAGATGCTATACAAAATCCTAAAGAAGATATTGCAGAAGGATCAGGCATAAGTTTTATATTTATATATTAATTAACAACATTTTATATTTTTATATAAACCTATAAAGCTATAAAAAAGACGAAAAAAGATAAAAAAAGTTCAAAAAACTGCTGCTGACTATAGCATTTAAACTGAAAAAACCAGCTACTGTTTTAGTAAAAAATTGTCTAAAAAAGATAATAATAAAGAATCAAAAACAGAAAAAAAAAAACTAAAGAAAATACTGAATAGCATAATATTATGCATATTTTAAATTTTTAAAAATTATGAATTTTTTTATAATAAAATAAATATATGTATTGTTATCCTATTTCCACTTTTTCAAAGATATTAGATAACTAGAGCAATTTTAGACATTGAACACTTTGTATAACCTTACTTTGTTACTGTGATTTATCTAAGTTGATATGGCATTTTTAATAAAACTTAACAAAGAAGATTTAGACAATTTGCAATTACAAAAGAGGCTACAATTAAAAGTATATAATAATACTAATAACTGTTTGATTTGTGTGGTAAATAATTATATTTATTATTATAAGAGTATAAAAACTCGATGTTGAACTTGAGGTCCACATCGGCTACTTTTATACTTTTTAAATTTTATAAATGTAATGAACTATATCTACTACATGTGTAATATATACTACAACTACTATTAATAAAATATATAGTATAAATAATATATGTAATATATGTAATAAAAGATATATATGTAAAAATAAGATATATGCTTTGAAACTACATCTTTTAGATCTGTCAGATTTAACATTTTTGCCCGCAGCAATCTCCTAGCCAATCAGATTGCTGATCAAAAAATAAATTTTTTATAACTCCTAACTTGCATCCAGAGGTTATACAGAGATGATCTATAGCTTATTCAAACTGTCTCAGTGAGCTGAGTCAAATAGTGGTGGTTTCATCAAATTCTGATTACTGGTTTGAGAGTTATGCTTATTTTTGTGATTTTTTATAGGTTAATAGTATAAACATGTGATAATCAAAAAATTCTTGATATAAAAAATGATCATTATTTTTTTCAATTTTATATACAAATTTGAAACGACAACAATTTATTAATAAAATATACAAAAATTTTTAAAAACTTTTTTTTTGACAAATATTTTTGATGTCTAGTAGTATTTGCTTATGTTTATCTTTCTAAAACTTTTTTATTTAGTTCATATTATACAAACCTTTTCAAGCAAATTTTATTATGATGAAAGACTTTGCAGACTTTGTAGCCAAAAATATTTTCTGAAGATATTAAAACTTTTTTATTGTTATTTACTAAGACTTTATTATTTGGTTTATAATATATGAAAGTTTTTGAAACATTTTACAAGAACACTTTTGCAAAAAAACAATCAACCCTTCAAAATCTTGTACAAGCCAACCCAAACTTCTGACACTTCCAACACTTTGCAAGGATATACAACTGATTTCTTTAGCAATTTCTAATGTTTCAAGAATGCTTTTTTAAAGAAATAATTTAGTTAGGTACAAGTTTTCACAAGTTTTCACAAGGATTCGCTTTATTTATTTTTTATTTCATGTTTTTGTTTTTGTTTTTTTGTTTATTTTTTTTAAAATTTTTTTATTAATTTATTTTATTCTAGTACTTTGCGAGAACAGAACACTTACTTTTTGGCACTTTACAAGAAAACAAATTCAGACTTTTTTAGTACTTTGCAACTTTTTTGGCTTTTGCAAGAACTTTAATCCAGCTTTTGCAATTTCTAAATTTGCAAGAACACAAACTTTTACTTTAAAGAAATAAAGAATTTAGATTTTGTTTATTTTTTTTATTCAATTTGCTTACATTTTTTGTTTTTTGTTTATTTTTTTTACTTAGTTTTTTTTATTTTATTTATTTCTGACTTCTTCAACAATTTGTGACTTTCTGGCACTTTACAAGAATACTAGCTTTAACTTCTCTAGCACTTTGCAAGAATATACTAGATTTCTCCTGCAAGAGTACTAATACTTTTAAAAAATGGTTTTTTTATTTTTTTTTACTTTTTTACTATTTTTAGTAAGTATTTTAAAAAGAAAGCAAATAAAATTATAGCCAAAACAAAAGAAATAGTCAAAGTGAAGATGATAAAAATCAAAGAAGTAAAGATAATAGCTAACTATGGGGTAAGCAAAAATAAGTATATAGTGCTAGTTTTTTGTATATAGTAATAGAATTAGATATGACAAAGTTTAAAATATTTGTAATAATATAAAAATAATACTGTATAATAATTTAATATATAATAAAATATATAATATTAAATAAAAATGTATATTTAATAAATGTAAAATATAATGTACAATAATAATAAATAAATATAAAATTTTAAATTTAATATTTTTGTGCATGTGTGCTGTAGTGCACCTCATATGATTTGGTATAATATGAAATCAAAACAACCAAAATAACTCTTTTTTTTGTTAGTTAGAGTTAGAGTGAGGTTAGAATAGTATATAGAGTTTTAAAATAAAATTTTGCAAAAATTTTTTTTTGTTAGAGCATGAAAAGTAGTTTTATAAACAAAATTATAAGCCATAGCTGATTTTTTAAAAGATCACTATTTTTTCTCAATTTTATGTTACACCTGATTCTACAATCTAATTGGTTTATCAGATGGGCGCATTACAACCCATACCATATTTTCGCGAAATAACAGGCTAGGGCATTATTTAGAAAATCGAGTCCCCTAAAAATAGCATATATGGTTTCAAAATAATGCTCTGGCACGTCTCAAAATAACGCACCCCTATATATAGTTGTTAATTGATAATCTAAATAAGATCTGCAGAATTACTACATTGGGACAATAGTAAATTTTGGGGATAAGTACAATATAAACTTTTATTATATGCTGAAATCTTATAACTACCACTATGGTAAGTGATTTTTTTATTAAGCTAACAGCTCAAGTCAATTAATTGAAAGTTGTAAAGCTCACTAAGACACATCTAATAGTAGTTAGATCATTCAAATTGGCCTAGTATACGCTGAGATATTACTAAAAAAAATCAGATGACTATATAAATTCTATATAAACAAAGTGGTTGTAAGATTTTAGCATATAATAAAAACATAGTAAATCCAATGTAAATCCCGCAAAATTCAAATATAAAAATTCTGCAGATCTTATCTGGATCAGCAATTAAATATAAAGATCGTTTATTATTAAATTAACGATTTAAATAGAATATATCTTTTCACAATTAAGAATTCTTGTTACACAAGTTGCTATTATTTCGATTATTACTGTAATGTCTTATACTGATTTGAAAATTAGTAGGACACTTGAAAAATTTTCTTGTTTTTGAAACCTTTCGTTTCATCTTATAAATCATCTAACTCTTCGGAAGTCATATCAAAGTCTTCAGAACTTCAGTCTGATAATATTGATATGATTTCCAAAGAGTTATATAATTTATAAGACGAAAGCAAAAAGTTTCAAAAATGAAAATTTTTCAAGTGTCCCTTTAATTTTTAATCAGCTGTAATTAACGCGCATATAAAAAATCAGAATTCAAGCTCATAAATATTTACTACTATATTTTAAGTTCAAATACGCTAAAAAATATATTTAAAACTCAAAATTTTTCAATTTATTAAAGACCTGACTTGGCAAAAATTATATGTCTCGAAATAATGCCCCAGCGCATACTATAAATAATGCACCTATACTCAAAATAATGCGCTGGGTGTATTATTTTGTGAAAATACGGTATGTGCTAAATTACATAAACCTAAAATTTTATATTAAATTGCAAAAACTTGCGAAATATACAAACACCTGTAAAAAAGTATAATTATATAAATAATATACAAAATATTGTAAAATATTGCTAGTTTTTACAAGGTTTTCTGTTCGTAATATTTTAGTTTTACACATACAGTCTTCCCCCTCTATAATCACCTCCTATATAATCACAACACCTGTACAATCACTATTAAATTTTGAGACAATTTATTAATAAACTTATAAAAAAGACTTCTTTATAATTATACTTTTTTATAATTACTAATTTTCTTGATACAAACTGCATAATAGGACCCCGAAATATACATGGATAGGTCAGGTTAATTATAGGGTTACTAAAAAAAGAAAAATCTGCAAAAAAACTTCAAAAATAAGCAAAAAATTACTATAAATAGAAAAGATCTGTATATAAAACCTCAAAAATAAGCAAACTCATACCTGACCTATTTATGTATATTTCGGAATCCTTGCATAATTATAAAAGAGAAAGACATATTTTTGCTAGTTTTTGACTAATTACATTTCGCAATATTTTGAATTTACTATGCTATAAATGTTCATAATTATTACACTTTTGTAATATTCTGAAGTTACTATAGTATAAGCTTTAGTAATTATTATCTCTATATAATACTCTAAACTAGGGGTCTTAGCTGGGTCAACCCAACCCGGGTTAGACCCAACTTGGGTCAGGTTGGGTCAGATCAAACCTGGGTCAGGTCAGACCTGGGTCAAAAAAACCCGGGTTGGGTCAGACCCAGATCAGAAAAAACCCGGGTCAGGTCAGACTCAGGTCAGACCTGGGTTAATATAGTTATTTAGTTGTTCACAACTTCTTAATTAGTTATTCATTATATATAGGAACCGCATAAAATTTCGCAGACACGTGATGATCATGCTCTAAAATTTTATTGGCCAAAAAAAAATTGCGACGCGTCATTGCGTTTTTTGATTAAAAAGCTAACTTTCAATATTAGAGTAAGGGTGAGCGTTCAGATGACTTTAGTAAGAGCCTCATATATAGCAAAATTTTGCAAGTAATTTTTTTGTTAAGACACAGAAGGTGGTTGTGTAAGCCAAATTTTGTATTACACCTAATCCTGTGCCATAATTGGTTCGAAATCACGTGTCTACGAAATTTTTATGCGGTTCCTATGTATAATGGTTATTCGAATCAAACATGTGTGTTGTATATAATTAACCAGGGTATTTAGTCGTATTAATATATGTAAATGCAATTATTTTTATGCTCCCAACTAACCGGATGCAAATAAATAAATATTTAAATAGTCATGAATTAACTTAAATTAATAAAAATTCTTTATATTTACAATATTAACGTTGTTACTATCAATTTGGGAGAGCACCGAAGAAGTTTTAGGATAGTAAACGGGTTAAGGTAATTTAGATGAAATCAGGTTTTAAGGAACAAAAAATAATTCAGGCAAAAGGATAAGGTTTATAATAATAGAAAGATATGAATATGCAATACGTCAAATAACAAAACAATGTATCAATAATTCACAATTCAAATAACTCTCGATACTAAAGACAATTACATCGGACTTATATACATATTCGATCTATATAAATAAATTATACTACTCAATTGTTGGGTTAACTTCCTTTCATACAAGATTCTTTAGATGCCAAGGATTGTAAGTTTAATAATTGAATGCTTCGATTTCGATTATCTTTTTATTGTATGATTTCTTTGTGGGAGAAATGATTTGGTAATATTTAGATGCTTCATTTCCATTCGTCCCTTGAAGAAGCATAATTAATTCGAGTATTGTTCTCTCGGTATGCCAAGATAATCTTTGGATGGCTAATGAGATAAAAGAGCAATTCGTCCAACAGTTAATAAAAGTTGGCATTACGCGTTGAATGCTTACACTACTATAGATATCTAAATATGGCAATAGGAGATGACATCTATAAATGTACAGTTTAAAAAAGGATGAACATGTGCTACAGGAGTACAAAAGATGATCAAAAATCGATCACATCAAGGTAGGTTGATGATTAATTTGAGCCGCGATAGTAACAACATGATTAACTAGTATATCTTATGAATAGCTTATTTTAAATATTTAGGTTAATGAACTTACCGATTGAAATTAAAAGCAATATTCATGAATAGATTTTTTTAAATACTTAGATTATCGAACTTTGATTTATTTGGATCGTAATTTTTTGGGTCTCATGAGTCCGCAAATACAATATAAATAGCCATCCTATGTTCATTTTATGAAATTTATTTATCTATAAAAGGGAAATATGGTGAATAATTAATTGAGTTCCATTATAAAATGTTGTTATATTTACTAAGTGTTGTAAAATATATAAAATTATCCATAACTCAGCTTATTTAAATATATAACCTCGATAAAATTTGTAAGCCTCTCTATATGACACGTTGACCCAGGTTCAACCCAGGTTGGGTTGGGTTGGGTCAGACTAGTATGGCGGACATTCGTTTTGATTGGCTTGAAGATCACTGAGTTACACAATAAAAAAAATTTTTTAAAGTAACCCTTACTATGAAAAATCATATCGTCAATTAGCAAATTGTAGTTTCACATAATTAAATTTTTTTAAAACATATTATAGTGCTCTTTAATACTTTGCACGTCTTCTGTAAAAAAAGATCAGTATAGATCAAATATCTCAAAAAACTTTATTTAGAGGGCAAATTTAAGCAAATAATACTGTAATACGTATACAATGCATAAGTTAATGGGTGTTAATCGTTATATAAACTTTTTTTTGGTTTCAAACTCAATGCTTTTTCTACAACTAGTAACATGGCAACACTTCACCAATCGACAGCAATTAGAATCCCTTTTTTCAAAGGCAGTATTTGGAAATCCTAGAATCCTTTTCACGAAGACCAACTTCGCCTATTTTTTAACTTTTTTGAGGAGGTAAGGCGAATTGGGTCTCAGGGTTACATTCCAAATGTAGATGACATCTTTAGGGCATGAACTAAAACTACAAACAAGATCTAATACGGGTCTACTAAGCATACTGTGTGTGACTTTTATATGTAGGTCAGGATCGGAAACATGTATTTTCGAATTTGTAGTTTCAGAATCCGTGGGGATTCTTGCAGTGTACTGATGCTTCTGTTGAAGTTTTTAAAGTTTTAATTAGGTAAGCGATTTATTTCATAATTAATTATAGTTAAGGTTCGCCGAAAATTAAATTCACCAGTATACTGTATGTTTTTTTAAAAAAAAATTTGTTATTTAGAGAATTTTGCCTCAAAATTTTAAAGTTAAATTTGCCAAGTTCGGTATTCAGAGAAGAAACAACGGAGTTGTCTTTGTTGGCTTTTTTCCTTGGCGGATTGTGACCCTCGCGTGGTTAGTATTTGAAATGTTTTTTTGGTTCCGTGGATAATTTAATCAAACAACAAATCCACCAAGCCACTACCTACCAGCAAGTATTAACTGCCCACTCAATTTTTCCAGGCTGTACGATTTTCGAGAAAAAGATTTAGAGCAAAACCAAGCCAAACAAATCAGTGAAATGTTGGCTATTGAGTGTCAGAGTGATAACTAATGACAATAATTTGGCCGTTAGTGGAATTTCAATTTTTTTAACTTCAACAGATAGAAGATGTAATTAATGCTTTGGTTGAATACTAGGGTTTTAAGGTTCAAATATTTTTGCATAGTATTGCACCCCAAATACCGGAAATAATATTCCTGGCGAATTTCATCTCTAATAATAAATACTAATTAAAGGTTTTTTAACTTAGATATATTTACACTAGTATGGTCACATTTGAAGAATCTATTATATTTGATCTTTTGGTGCCGTCCAGGAAATTAGGCTTAACAGAATTAGTTGAATACATTCAGTCTTATCTTATTGATCTTATTGATAACAATGCATCTTGGCTTCGACTAAAATTTACCCAAGTTTATTCTAGATATTAATTTTAAGGCTTTACAAACTTTTTGCACTGATATCCTTGTGAAACATCCTACTCTAGTTTTTGATTCTGATGACTTTTTTATGTTCAAGAAAATGCGTTGGTAACTCTTTTAAAAAGAGATAATTTAGAACTAAAAATTTGGGATAAGGTTATTCAATAGAGAAAAGCAAATACACAGCATAAGTCTTACGATTATTCTTGTTTACTGTCCTATCAGTTTTTTTGGTTAATTCAAAACCACCAGCAATCTTGTAAGTAGTTAGGGTGGTTCTTATTTCAGCTATTTTATCAGTAATTAGTTTTTGAATTTCAGCCTTCTTACTAACTATATTATCATCGATTTCATCTTTTTCTTTTTCATATGGGGAAAAGCAAATACACCAGACCTGCCCTCTGATATTAAACAATGGACTGAAAAGAATTTTTTAGATTTAAAAACTACACTTGGTAAATGCATTCCTTCAATTCGATATTTTCAAATGCCTGAAGAAGGGATTGTAGTAAAAGTTAAACCTTGTCAACAAATTCTTGGATTAAATTTATGGGATAATATTTCGACATTTATGGCTCTTAATGCACCTATTATTTCAACTATCTTACTCGCTCGTAAAAAAACTCCTGTTCAACTTCCTGTTCGTGAAGTTCACTTTGTTAATCCATTGTCTATTATTAACGATGAACATTTTGCGGAAATTTCATTTAGGATTGATCGTTGCTCATCGATATATGATGTTACGAAAATACCTTACAATTTAATTTACTTCTTAGAGGAAGTAGAGATGGATTTACTCGTGAAGCATTTCATCGATTATGTGATAATAAACCTGAAACTGTGGTTGTTGTAAAGTTAATAATGCGAATGAAATACTTGGTGAATATAATCCATTAGTATGGAATAAACAAGGGAAATATTTTGCTTCAACAGATAGTTTTATTTTTTCATTAAAACCCCAAAACTTATCGAATTCCAAACTTAATAGCATTATCAATGCCAATTATGCAATTGGATGCTACCACCAATTTTCAGAGGTGGTTTTTATTTGTCATATCATATGATAATAAGTTATGGTATTATTATCATCAACATATAACTTATGAAAAACGGCTTAAATCTGATGATTATTTGATGAATTTGAAGTATTTCAAGTCTTGAAAAACTGAATAGAATTTTCCTTGTAATCAAAAATATGAAACTTTTCTGAATATATGATTAGGGCTATATAATGCATGTATATATAATGAAAATTTTGTTCGTGCTTTACATTCATATGGTAAAAAATCATTCGCCGGATCGAGATTTACTATTGAAACTTCCTAAAAGTTTAAACAAACAATAATGAAATAATTATGCAGTTTTAAAACAATATTCGTACCTTTGTCACAAAAAAACACATTAACTAAGTCAATAAAAATATGCTTACCTGCCTGTGGCGTGAAGGAATTGTTGCATGCCATTACAGTTTGTAGTATTTCCCGATCCGGAAGGTCCAATAACAACCTTGATGCGGCAAAAATTTGTTAAAATGGTTAAGTCATAATGCAAAAACACAAGGAATCTTGATCTAAGTTTCGTTACCTGCCCAAGCATAATGTATTTAACAGCTAATTGCATTTTATGAACGTTCAACTAGAGCTTGTAGCATTAACAAATATGTTTGAAAAAAAACACTCTGATATAAGGTAAGGCTGTATAAAGCATTTAAAAAAAGCATATTTAGAGAGAGTTCTCCAGATAATATATTTTGGCTGTTTTGATTAAATACGTGCGACCTAAATATCTTAAGAGGTTTGCTGTGATTTTTCTGAAGTTTCTGCCTTGATACAGCATGGAGAACTTTCAATTCCGGGATCGATATTACACAGCTATTTATATAACTTAGTAATGTAAAACCGGAAGTTTTGGGTATAAGCAAACTTAAAAAAACATCAACTATTGACATAATACTTTACTAATAAAACAACTTCCTAACAAGTGTCTCGTCAAGAAAATAAAGTTGTATCGCCTTGCATTGCATGACTAAAGGTAAATCTAAGAAGAGTTGAAGTATTATCTACCATATAGTAGCAAATAATAAAACATATTACACTGCTTAATTGGATTTAATTTGTTTTTTTTCATTTTTTTTCATTTTTTTATTCAAATAATTAACTCGTTTTATTTATAAATTTTACAGGTGTTTTTTTAAAAACTATATATAATTAGGAGATAGTTAATTTAATAAATTCATTTTATATGTATAATACTGTAGTATAGTTTTATTAGTCGTATAGAGTGCTATTAGAGGTTACATAACTTGTAATTAAAAAATTTTAAATAAGTAATATGATTCTTTACAACGCGATTCTTTTAATATACGGACTATACTTGTCTTGTTCAATAAATATCTAAAAGTGAGGTCATGTGTCTATGTTATAATAGTTTTTGATTGGCTATAATAAACCGTAAATTAATATATTTATTAAAATTATATTAAATACTGAAATATCTAAATTTATATAATGATCTACATTGCATATTTTTTACTTGTTTACTTTTTTTAACCAATTAAAACAAATCTCCACTATGCTGGTCAGACCCAGGTTGGGTTTGACATGAGGCGGGTCAGACCCAGGTCGGGTTTGGCATGAGGCGGGTCAGACCAGGGTCGGGTTTGACATGAGGCGGTCAGAACTGGGTCGGGTTTTGACCCAAGTGGGTCTGATCCGGGTCAGGTCCAAACCCGACCCAACCCGACCTATTAAGACCCCTACTCTAAACTAATTGTAAGTTTTTGTAAGTTTACCCTCGCATAAAAACTTGTGGAGGTTTACGTATATTTTTTTTTGCTGATGTAGTTAGTTAGAAGTTTTTGTTTAGTTGAATCTAACAGGCCATTTAAGTTTAATAAGTATATTTTTAGTTGTTTGGATATTGAATTATTTTGGAAATAGTAAGTTTTTGTTATTTATTTTGTATAAAGGAAGTAAAAAAAATTTGAGTAATATATTGAAGCAATATACTAGCAATATAGTAAGTCTTTAAAGAGTAATAAAGAGTGTTTTGGAGAAGAACTGAGCTTCTAAGATAAATAGATATGCTTTTTTGTAATCAAGTATTTTGTTTGTATATATAGATATATTGATAAATTGTAGAGCAAAATACTCAGAATAATATTTTTGAATATAATTTAAAAAGGATTTAATAGTTTGTAGTAATAATAGTATAGGTAGATTTAGTAACAAAAACATCTGTTGTAACAAGTATTTAGATAATTAAATTTATTTGAATATATATCTAATAAGCTATCTATATTATATATAGATTGTACTTTCTTTTAGCAGAAGATGATGAATTGGTAGCCAAATTAGTAGATTGATCTTCTGCAAAATCACTTGCTGTTTGAAGCTCATTTCTTATAGCTATGCAGGATACCAAAGCTTGCTCTGTTTATTGGGTTTGGCCAATATTAACTTGGTACTCTATATAAAATTCCTTTGGTTATGTACAAATAAAAATTTATTTAAAGAAAAAATATATAGTTCATATCTTCATTTTTCATTCTTTTTATTTTTTTTAATTTGTATATTAGTATTTTATAAAATTATTTATATTAGTACAATATTTGAACTTGAGTTTTTAGATTTGAGTAATGTATTTATTAGGTTTTTTTTTTTGTTGTTAAGGTAAGGTTTTGCCTTTATCTTTATTAATAAAATATGTGAGATTCCTCAAGGGGCTTCTGGAATAACAAATTATTAAACAAGAATTAAGACTCAGACTATAGATAAACTAATTCTATCTAAATTATCTGCAGCCTAAACCTACTAGAGTGGTTAAAACTCATCTAGATTTGGAGGTAGAGAATAGAGTTAGTAGAGCAGCTATATCTGATCCAATTGTATGACCAAATATCTATTTTTCTAAATGCTAGCCCAAGGGGTGGGCAAGTATTTGTATTGTTTTCATGTAATTGGTCTGGTAGACCACATATACAATTATAGGTATATAGAGCTTTGTTGTGTAAGAATGTGCGTATAGATTAAGTAGATATAGAGTAAGAAGGTTATTGTAACAGATTTTGTAAAGATTTCCAGTTTGCAAGTTTTATATAGTATGGTTTTTATAACTGTTCATAAATTTTTTGTGAGATAAGCAAAAGGAGTTTAAAAAAGTATTAGATGCATTTTTGTAGGTAATATATTGAGATACAATATTAACAAGTAATATAGAGATAAATATCTAAATTGTAGTATAAGAAGTTATGTATTAAAGGGTATAGATTGTATAGAGGAAAAACAGTAGTGTATTATAAGATTGTTACATAGTTGCTATAGTTCATTGGATGTTATATCTGATAAGTCTGAGAAGAAAAAGTTTCTGATTGCATTTTGGATAATTGTTTGAATTTGGACAAAGTAGCCAGTGTTGTTGGTGATCTGTTTGATTGCATGTAATACAAAGTAGGATGTATTTGAAGAGCAGGGTTTGTAGAAAGAAAATAGGAAAGAGTGAGAAGTATATGTAGCATACATTTAATTTAGAATGATTTTTGAGAACAAAGTTGAAAATTAGTATAGTTATAGGTGTGCCTGTGGTTGTGATTGAGATATAGCCAGGTTGCATTCCAATCAATTTGTTGAGAAAGAGGAATAATTTGTTGAATTCTGTGTTGGGAGAACCACATAGCAATAGTATGTGCATTACAGATATTTTTTATGGCACAACATATTGGTTGCTCAATATTATGTTTTTTGTAAATAAAGGTAAAAGATGGGTTATAAATATTATGGGGCTAATGTATTATTAGTACTAATTTGATTTTATGTAGTTTTAATAAATATTCAAACAATAATCATAATATTTTTGAATATTAACTAGCTATCAAAATTAAAATTATAGTAAATCTAATACAAGTTAATCTACTTAGCCACATATTATATACAGCAATAGCTATTAAGTTTTGTAATTGTTTTTTTACCTGTAACTTATTAATATGATCAAAAATTAAATAAAATATGCTATTTATCACACTAGTATTTTACTATTTGAACATGTATATACTTTATATTTTTAGTAGGTAAAAGTTGATTTCCAAGGTAATTACAGCTACAATTACTACTATCCAAGACAAGAGTAAAAGTAAGACTATAAAGCTCTGTCAAGCCAAAGTACTACTAGTAAAGCAAGCACTACTAGTAGTAATAATAAAAAAAAGAAAAACAGGTCTAGTACTATTAGTAGTAGTAGTTCAAAAAGCAGTAGCAATAATAGAAGTACCAATAGTTTGTTTGGTAGTAGGTTACTGAGTCTATTAACTAATTTATTTTATAGTAAATAAATTATAATCCTTCTTTTTTTCATCTTTTTTTTTGACTTTATATGGTGCTAGAAGCCTATACTAGACAATAAAATAGGGTAACTTTGAAATGCATCATCTTTTTATAGAGACAATATTTTTAAAAGCTATTTGGCAAACTTGTAAAGCTTATCATAGAGAACAAAGTTACTAGTCAGATTTTTAAAATATTGCCTTTATAAAAAGTTATAGTACTTTAAAGTTAATTAAAATTGAAACACATAGTAATTACATATAAAACAATAGTAATCTTTAAAATGCATCAACTTTTTATACAAAAGGTTTTCAAAAAAAATATTTGGCATAGTTATAGAACTAATATTCCTTTATAAAGTTACTGTCAGTTTTTAAAAAACCTCTTGTACAAAAACTATAGCGATTTAAAAATTGAAACGTGTTGAGTATAGGCTTTCAGCACCATAAAACAAAATAAAGACACTAATAGAAAAAGAACTACTATTGTTTTATAAACTAGATCTAATAAAAACTTGAAATCCAAAGAAGTGACAAAAAAAATAATACTACAGTAGCACTAACAAAGAAGTTGCCTAGATACTATCAATATTTAAATACTTTAAAAGAATATTAAAACAATATAGTTAGACTAGTAAAAAAATTCAAAATTTTTTTGTTCTTTAGGAACATAAAATATTAAATTTATGTTCCCAAAAAATTTTAAGGTTTCTATAATAAAATTAATAAATATTCTTTCTCTCTCTCTCTTCCTCTTTCTCTCTTTCTTTTTTTCTTTTTCTTTCTTTTTCTCATACACACTCTCAGCCTTATATATACTCTTTTTTTACTTTCTTATTCACTTTTTCTTACTCTCTTTTATACACACACATACTCTCTCTTTTATTTTCTCTTACTCTTTTTCTCACTCTCTCACTTTCTTATTTTCTTATTTTCTCACTTTTTCATTCTCCCTCTTAGTCTCTTATTCTCACTCACTCTAACTCACTCCTACTTTTACTCTTACTTACTCTCAATTTCTTACTCTCACTTACTCTTATTCTCTCTAACTTACTCTTACTCTTACTCTCTAAAAAAAGCATGCCATATCAAAAAACTATTACTATAGAGAATACAAATTATAACTTTTATGTTTCCACTTTGTTTCTAAAAAGGAACATAATTGTAAATTTGGTGTTTTTAAAAAATTTTTTTAAAAGTTCCTGAATCACTGGAAATATTAAATCTATAATATGAATTAGACCTCTCTATAATCACAAGTTGGTTACACTCTATTTTGGTAATTATATAAAGGTGTGACTATAAATAAAATCTTTGTTATAGTCGCATGACCAAAGGCTAATAAGTAACATATTTGTGTATATTTGAAATCAGTATTATTAAAAAATTTAAAATATTTGATAGTAAATGAATTTTGTTTCAGTGGCCCAATTTGAAAAAATGACCACTAGAGTGTTTGGCTCTATAAAACAATTTAAAGAGTATAAAATCATCCAAATCTAGTTACAAAATACTAAAATTATAGATTTTTTACTTAGATGTTCAATTCTTAAACATGTAAAATAACACAAATTCTTAATGATCACAGGAACTTGTGATTGGATTTCAACAATTTAGAGCTTATTAAAATCATCTTATCAAGATGAATATTTTGGTAGTTGTTTTATCCAAATTGAACTATTGTATCAAAAGTTATTTGCTATTAAGTTTTTAAGAATTTTTAATAAAAATTTTAAATCATGAATATAAATATTGCCTGATCAGATGTTATAACAATATTTAGTCAAATTTTGTAATAATTATAAGGGTTTATTATTAATAATAAAATAATAAAAAATCAAAATTATTTTGTAATAGTGATTATAGATAATTTGTGACTATAATGAGTTTTTTTACTATATTTAAGTCTATTTCACAATATTGGGTGCATATGTAGAGGTGTGACTATATGGGTGTACTATAGAAAGATTAGACTATATTATAAAAATGCAGAAATATTCTGTAACAATAAATGCTAAATATGTATTAAAAGCTTACAATTCTTCTTGAGTTAAAGAAGTAATAAAGTGAATAAAGTAAAAATAATATAAATTTTGCTCATACAGTTAGACCTTCCTAAATACAACCTCTCTAAATATATATATTTATATAAAACCTCTCTAAATGCACATCTTTTCTTGGGCCCAACTAATATTATACTTATAGATTTTTACTTCACAAATGCATAACCTCTCTAAATGCATATTTAACTCAATTTTTTATATAGTCCTGACCTCATGCATTTAGAAAGGTTTAACTATATATTAATTATATTTATTAAACTATTGTTTTTTATTATTGTTTTTTTTATAAAATAATTAGAGAAAGAAAAGAAAACTTAGAGAATTAAGATTTTTGAAGAATAGAAGAATTAGACAATATTTGTAAAACAATTTAGAGATATTAACAAAAAGTAAAAATAGTAATATATACTATATAGCCAAAGAATAGGTTACAAATATAAGGTGATTATAGAAAAGGAAAGAATAAAAAAGTGGTATATATTGCCAAATAGTATATTATTTAAAAGATGTATACATCATAATACTAGCTAATTTAATTCAATATATTCATAATTTAAGTTAATATATATCAATAATAATATTTCTAATATATTCAATATATATTATTTACAAAATAACTATTTTACAAATAAAATAATTTATATATAAAATGGTTACAACTAGTGTTTAAAATTCAAATTTGATTTTATATTCTCAAAAAAACATTTTTTAAAATTTTAATATTCTCAAAATTTTTTAATGTTCTTAGTATTAGAAAATCAAAAACTTTTTAATATTAAAAAATTTTATAGATGTTCTCAAATAGAGAACATTTTTCAATAATTCATGTTCATAAAAGTTGTTAAATGTTCTCTGAGAATGCTGAGAACATTAAATTTTTACTCTGGCTACAACCCAAAAATAAAAGAATATATAAATAGTATTATATCAATAATATAATTACAAAAGAGCACTGCCACTAGTGTTCCTATAAACCTGAACTGAACTGAACTTAGGTCAAGTTCAGGTTCAGGTTCAGGTTCAGTATTGAAACTGAACCTAAACATTTTTTAAAACATGTTCAGGTTCAGGTTCAGTATTGAACTTTTAGAGCTGGTTTAGGTTCAGTTCAGGTTCAGTTCATAAGTTCATGAACAAGTTCAGGTTCATTCTGGTATTCATATGAACTAATGATTCTAGGTTTGGGTCCGGGTTTGGTCTGGTCCAGACCAGACTTAAACTCTAAATTTTATTATTAAAACTTTATACTAAACTCAAACTCAATCATAAATTTGGTCGGGCTAGTCCAAATTTTGCAAAATAGTTTGAGTCTAAATAAAAATATATGTATTTTTTGATACTGAACAAGTTTACTTAGAGTAAGAAGTATAAATAAGTTAGTAAAATTTAGAGAATCATAGCATTTTGTATAATTTTATTAATAAAATTATACAAATTTATATGATTCTCTAAATTTTACTAATTGATCATAACTTATTGCACTAAGTAAACTTGTTAAGCACCAAATAATACATCAAATCGGCATATTTTATTTTACTTTTCTTAAAATTTGAAGAAAAGATGCGAAATTTTCATCAAAAATTCAAAAGTAAGCATCGTTGGTGCAAATTTTAAGGAAAATAAAATAAAATATACTGATATGATGTATTTTTTGGTGCTAAACAAGTTTACTTAGATCAAGAAGTTATAATCAATTAGTAAAATTTAGAGAATCATAGAAATTTGTATAATTTTATTAATAAAATTATACAAATTTCTATGATCTCCAAAATTTTCTAATTGATCATGACTTCATGATCTAAGTAAACTTGTTTAGCACCAAAAAATACATCATATCGGTATATTTTATTTTATTTTCCTTAAAATTTGCGTCAAAGATGCTTAATTTTGAATTTTTGATAAAAATTTTCAAAATTAAGCATCTTTTCTTCAAATTTTAAGAAAAGTAAAATAAAATATGCTGATTTGATATATTTTTTGGTGCTTAACAAGTTTACTTAGTGCAAGAAGTTATGATCAGTTAGTAAAATTTAGAGAATTATAGAAATTTGTAATAAAATTATACAAATTTCTATGATATTCTAAATTTTACTAATTAATTCTGACTTTGTGATTTAGGTAAACATGTGCATATATTATGAACCTGACTGAACTTTTTTTAAATTCAGGTTCAGGTTCATGTTCAATAATTTTAAATTCAGGTTCAGTTCAGTATTGAACTTTTAGAGCAGGTTCAGGTTCAGGTTCAGGTTCATTGAACCTGAACCTGAACCTCTATTGAACTGAACTGAACTTCAGAACCCTAACTGCCACTAGATTGCCCAAGTTGGGCACTATCTGATAAGGCCTAAAGAAGAAATAATACTGAGTTCAATGCTGATTTCTTTGATAGTGATGAGGATCTATACAAAAAAGAAGAAAACAAAAAAAAAACAAAAAAGAAGTTGCGCCTGTGGCTAATGTAAGAAGCAATCTAGTAATTTGGAAAAAAGTCATGCCTACAAGGCTAAGTATAAGAAGCAATCTAGTGGTTTAGAAATGAAAAGAAGTAGAAAAGGTAGTGATGTTACATTATTATAAAACCAAAAAGAGTATAAAAAAGCACTTTCAAGTTTTACAACTACAGTAGCATTATTAATAGCTACACTAATAACAGTATTAAAAAAGCAAATAGCAACAATATCAACAATAACAACAAAATTAACAATATCAACAATAGCAACAATAGTAACAAAAGCAACAATAATAGCAACAGAAGCAACTACTTTAAAATGGTACTATAGTAAAAATCAACCTATAAATTACAACTGCAGAATATAAAGGAGAATTATATTCTTCAATTATATCTTAAACTGTCTAGTGGACAAATTTGTCTTTTAAAATGTTTTTTGGCCAATTTTTGTACAATTGCCCTAAATTTTATTAAGATGCACCCCATATCTCTAAGCTAGAATAAAAGAACACAATTTGCTATATGTTATGTAATTTTTATTGTGCGAAACTTTTTTAACACTGCACCAAAAATCAACTAAATAGGGATGATCATTATATAGTCTTTATAGTTAAATTTAATAGTAAAAAAGCACCTTCACATAACTTGACATGACAATCATCACAATTATCATGTAGAAATATCTTTTATAATATAATATTAAAGTTGGTTAAAGATTTTTCATGACCTAATATTACAGAGCTAATTTTTCAGGCAATGTGAGAAAGATAATGTGACTCAAAAGTTCAGTAAAATAGTATACTTTATAGCTATTATGTGGATCTATGCCCTTTGTTTGACTATTTTGAGTATGCTATACTGTAGCAATTAAGTATAATATGTAGTTCAAGTTTTTGGAAGTTATTGTAACTGGCTAAAATAAAGATCTTTATAAAAAAATTTTTTTAATATTCTACTTTGTCCAATTATTTTAGTGGACAAATTTGTTTGCTAAAATGGACAGTTTAAAGAATAAAAGCTAGTTTAATAATAATAAAATGTGAGAGTATTGAGGATAGTGATAGTAAAATTAAAAATAAAGATCAGAGTGCAAATGAAGGCATGCATACAAGTATAAAAAGAAAGAAAAAAAAAGAAAAGAGAAAAAGAATAAAAGTAAAATATTATAAAGAAAAAGAAAAAATAATTAAATTTATTATTATTTTATTTTGATTATAATAAATAGATAAATGAAGGCTTCTATAGCAAATATTAGTAATAGAACAATTATGTGATTTTGAAAATCATTATTAAAGATTAATAGTAATAAAAATAAGTTTAACCAAATAATATTGTTTTTAGAAAAATAAAAAGGAAATAAATTGTTATATAAAATCTTAAAAATTTGCTTGGTTGACCTATTGCCACCTTTTGCTATAGAACTTCAAATAATAAATTTAATAAATATAAAATCAGAAAATATAAACATTAGCTAATAATAGATTTAAACATATATTGTCTAAAAAATTTTATATTATTGTAGGCTGATATATTACTTATATAACAAAGAAACTTAAATTATCTATTTAAACAGTAATATATTGTTTAAAAAATTTATATTATTAGTAGGCAAATACATTATACATATAATAAAGTAACTTATTTTTATTAGTTTAAACAGCAATATATCATCTAAAAAATTAAATATTATCAGTAGGCCAATATATATAGTCAACTCTTTTTGTAATGGACCTTTCTATAATGAACTCTGAACATACTGAACTAAAAATTTTTGAATTTTATAATAATTCAGTATAAAAGATTATAGTTTTATAAAAAAACATATTATTATATAGCAAACTTTCATAATAGCTAGAACTAACAGTTTATTATAGAAAGAGTTGACTGTACTTATTTAATAAAGTAACTTATTTTTATTAGTTTAAGTAGCAAATATATCATTTAAAAAATTTATATTATAAGTAGGCTAATATATTAAAATGTTTACTAAATTACAAGTATTAGATTATTATATTTTTCACCTTTGACAATCTTGCTCTATTTTATTAGACAAATAATGTACTATGCTATATAATACAATTAACTATCTAAGCAATTAATAGGCTGATACCCAGCTGCCTAAAATAGTGCTCAAGTATAATTGTCACATTAATGTTCATTACCCAAGAATCTACAATATGCAATGATTATATATAGAAAACAGATATAACAAGGTACTCAACTACTTCTTCAAATTTACTCTTTCTACTTTGAGCTTCTCATAAAGGATAAAAAAGGTGAAAGATTATAGAAAACAAAACCAAACTATCTAAATAAAAAACCGAAAACAAAAATTGAAATACATTTAAATAAATAAAAGAAAACCAAAGAACAAACAAAAAAAAATAGAAAGTGAAGTGCTACTATATCTAATACTTGATTGTAAATTTATATAACATTGCATAAGCCAAGGCTAGAGTAGTATATTTATGTACAAGTTGGGACAGAAACTCTAACCGTCGTCATTCGAGTGACGAACATTTTGCATTTGCTTCGTCAAAGATGCATTCTGCTTTTCAATCATCTCTCGAAGCCTTTCTTTTATGCTGACAGAAACCCTAACCGTTGTCATTCGAGTGACGAACAATTTATGCTTGCGTCGTCAGAGATGAAATATATATAGCATTCTGCTTTTTGATCATCTCTCAAAGCCATTCTCTATCTAATTTGACTACTAATTAGCTTTCTAACACTAAGGAGCATACACCAAAGGGTATGCGACGCAGTAGCAGAGCGAAGCGAAGCATAGTTATCTTATTTGATTTCTATTTGGCTTTCTATCCTGGAGGAGCACAGCGACTCCAAATGTAGAGCATAGCAGAGTATAGAAAGCTTATTTGT
>QKWP01001081.1:0-21359 GCA_003550325.1 Gigaspora rosea
AAAAAAAAAAAAAAAATATATATATAATATTGTATATGAGACTATGACGATTTCGTCAATGCTGATAGTAGATTAGTTAACAAATTATTTAAATTAATAAAGACAAATTTTTTAATATTCGCTTCGATTCATTAAATTTTAATCACGATTTGATTGGCTGATCAACATGTGACCCATTTTTCATATTTGGACCTGTAGATTTTGATTGGTCGTGATCTGTGGTCCTGAGTCAACCATAAGTTTCCGGGATGGCCCTACCTCGATGTCGTGGGTTAAAAAAAAATGTTGAATGTAGTACATTTGGTCAAATAAGATATCCAAAATCTATATCAAGTTCTGCGTATAAATGTTGTAAATTTAAAAATTATATGTCAAGATTATTAGATTTATATAGCGGCAACAGACTTGGTAGATAATTTTTTGTCAGATTTGTCAGGTTATCGATTTTGACAGGATCGGTTTTGTAGCAGCATATTTAAAACTTTTACCATTAGCTTGGTGTTTTTTGTTATAACAACAAAGTGAGTTACAGTCTTTTCTAAGAATTTAATCATGGCATAATATATTGTAGTTAAAATATGCCACTTATCTAATAACATCTTATAATAATGCAGGAACAGGCAGGGATAGTAAATGACTTGAATTGACCCAAATGATACGACCAGTCATTGGTCATTTCACATTCAAATGACCCATGGGAAGGTCATTTAACCTTTGTTAAGTGGTGATTAATGTCTTTTAACCAATCAAAATTGATTATTAGACATAAAGTAATTTTTATAAAATATAATTGGTAATAATAACCCATATAAAAATTAATTTTACTAAGTTAATCGATATTAACTTCTTATGCAAAGTTCGGAATAACAGCTTTATTCAGTATGCAGATATCAATTAACTTAATAACATTTTGACTTTTATATGTAGCTACAATTATCGGGTAGTGAAATCATTAACATTCGATAACTTTTTATATTAACTATCTGACCAATAAAATTACTTCATAAGTTATGTAAAATGACTTAAATGACCTCATGACCCAAATGACCTGGTCATTTATCCAAATAACTTGGTCATTTAAATTTTAAGTAAATGACCAGATCATTTACCATCCCTGGAATCAGGTATAACATTTGTGTAATGTGAAGCAAAGAAAAACATTGAAATTTTCAAAAAAGTTACATAGCTCAAAATTTTGTCCATGAAACTACTCTTTGTGTTCTAGCAAAATAATTCCTTGTAAGATTTTATTATATAATAATGTTTTATTCTAACTCTAACTTGACTCTAATCTTAGCCCTAACTAGAGTTGGGCAATGAAATGAAACCTATCCAAAACTAGTTTCAGTTTTGGTATAATTTGAATCTAAGTTTTGGATTTTTAAAAAAATCCGAAACCCCTGAAACCTGAAATTTTCAGAACTTCTTGAAACTACATTTAAAATTTTTAAAATTTATCATTTATAATTTATATGAATATTTCTAATTAACACCACAGGTGATTATTATCTGTAGTCAATTTGCCAATTAAAATTCAGGATCAGGTGTAACATGTAAATCAATTTTTGTATAACAAAAACAAAGAAATTTTTAAAAAATTGCTAAAATTGCTTCTAATCTAAAAACTTGTCTATAAAACTACTTTTTTTATGCAAAAAAAAATTCTTTGCTAAATTTTACTATATATAAATCTCTATTCTAATTTTTAGTCTTTACCCTTACCCTAATATTAAAAAAATTTAACTTTTATTTAATAAAAATTGTTTATTTTTATTTCAGTCTGGGAATATACTATATTTGGGGACGTCTAAAGCGGAGGCAAAACATTTTATCAACAGCCAATCAAATTATAGAATTTTGATGATTGCTGGCAAAGCAAAACAAGAAATAAAACAAAAAACCTGAAAAATACAAAAAATGGCAGTCTAAACCTACCTTGATAGGTCAATTAAAAATACCAGGAAAGCAATTTTGCTTATATATATCTACCTAAAACCTAATCTAACTCCAATATAGGATGACCCTAACCCTAAAGTTAATTGAAAAAATTATTAAATATGAGTTGCCTCTACTTTAGACGTCCCCCATATTTGGTTATTGCAGATCACATCTTTCTTGGTGATGATCACCTATCAGATTGTTCTGGATTTTTTTTTCAAATTACTCTACATGCTATAGAGATTGGCCAATAAATTTAAATGTTTAATTAAAGATTTGTATATACTATATAGGGCTGCCAAGAAAAACCAAAATTCAGGTTTTTAAGTTTATAGCCTAATGAACTTAGTTGCGGAAAAAAAAATTTAACTAGCAATATATGACTGTATAATACAATTCATTTTGTTAAACATCAAATACTTTAGGACTGCTATTGTTAGTTGTAAACTTGAAAACCTAAAGACTAGGTTTTCCTTGTGTACTCGTATGCCTTAAAGTTTTTTTAAATGAATGCAATTTTTATTTAATTAGTAAGATTGATTTAAATAAATTCAGATATTTTTAAGTTCTAACCTGATCTGACATCTTGCAAATTATTCATGAAGGAAAAGTATTAGAAAAAGTCACTAGCAAAATAATTTATGAAGCCAAAAATACCAAAAAATGAGAAAACAGTTGAGTTGAAAAGTTAAAAAAAGATATAAAAACTCACCAAGCCAATTTTGGAATTATTGTAGCTATTAAAAACTAAAGTACTTCGGCTCTTAGAAATTTGTATTTGTGAAATGTAGGTAATCATATATGTTGTTGGAGACGGATCAGAACGGGCCAGATCGTCACAACTGAAAAAAAGACAACAACACACACAACCACACAACAAAACCAAAGAGAGGCGAAAGAGATTTGACAAGGCAAGGCAAAAGGTTTTGTTACGGGTGAATAGTATGCGTTAATAACGAATGGACAGTTTTTAAAAGTCACGGGTTAACAATATTTAAATATTTGGACTTTATTATGACTTTTGTGGATTCGGGATTCGATATCCTTACAACTTGGGCAAAATGCCCTTCTATTTATAAAGAAATTGGAGGAAGAAAAAAGAAAGAAAAAGAAGAAAAACTCTATCGCACTCGTCATCATTTATCGTGTCATTTCTACAAATTCTAATGCAAATCATTCACTCTACGCAATTATGATGACATACTATCATGGCCACACCCAATTTTACCCGAATTTGGCCTTTTTATTTGTTTATACTAAGCAACAATATTCCAAGTTGCTTCTTTGGGCTTTGCTTGGTCTTGGTGGGCTGAGTTTTTCACAGGTCCATTTCATGCGCCTTTCCTTCTTTTTTTCTGTACCAAGATCTTGGAGTACCCATTCTGATCTCTTGACCTTTAATTCGTTTAAGGCTTTTTGGTCCTTGTTCACTCTTTTCTTAAGTCTTTGGGGCTTCGGGGGGCTGGTTGGTCCATGTTCTTTTGGGGCTGTTCCGGGGCTCATTTATTTGTTATTATTTCTTTCGATTTCTTCGGTCCAGTGATCTTGGCACAGTGATCATGTGGGTCACAGGATTTCTGACTTAGCCGCCAACAATATATAGATTACTTGATGTATTTAAGTTACAGTCTGACCTCTCTATAATCACCAAGTCTGTCGCACCCTATTTTGGTGATTGTATAGAGGTGTGACTATAAATAAAATATCTTGTTATGGTCATGTGACCAAAGGCCAATAAGTAATATTTGTGCATTAAAAAATTTAAAATGCTTGATAGTGATAACTCTTGAACCAGTAGCCCAATTTGGATAAAACAACTACCAGAGTGTTTGATTCAATGAGACGATTCAAAAGAGTCCACAATCATCCAAATCTAATTACAAAATGCTAAGTCTTTAAATATTTTTCACTCAGATATTTAAATTTAATTATTTTTAAACATGTAAAGTGATACAAATCTTTAACGATCTCAGGAACGTGTGATCCAATTTTAATAATCTTGTGCTCATTAGAATCGTCACATCGAGACGAACATTTTGGTAGTTGTTGCATCCAAATCGGCCTTTGCATCAAAAGTTATTTGATGTCAAACCTTTAAGAATTTTTAATAGAATGTTTTAAATAAACATGAATATAAATATTGGCCAATCAGATTTTATAATCTATATTTAGTCATAATTGGTGACTATAACGAGGTTTATTATTAATAAAATAGATAAAGAAATCAAAATTTTTTGCTGATAGTGATTATAAGTGATATGTGACTATAATGAGATTTTTTACTATATTTTAAGTCTGTTGCACAATATTGGGTGTTTATATAGAGGTGTGACTATATAGGGTGTGACTATAGAGAGGTCAAACTGTATTTAGATTTATTAACATTTACTATTATCAATTTTTAGGGAATATGCATAAGAGATTTATGATCTCATTAGATTTATTTGAACTAGTAAGCATCATAAAAAAATTGATAAATTTGGAACGTTTGCCATTATTTAATCTTATAAGTTTATTAATTTAATATGTATTTCTATATTTAATATTAGTTATTCAAGTTCATGGATATTTACCTATATGAAAAAAATATTTGATTTAAATTTACACTTACTATTTATACTATATATAGGACATTCATAGCAAAAGCAGAAGATAAGGCAAAATAATATAGTCCTATTTCCTGCTTTTGCTATGGCATCCCATATTTTGATTAATTTATTTTTTAATTAAATAAACCTATATGTATAGATTTATTTATTTGTCTAAATAATTTAAATTATAAATTATATATTTATTAAAATAAACGACTATTTTCCACTATGGTAGCTTATTATTTTCATTGTCTTCTTTTATGACTTATATAATTATAACATAATAGTACAACAATATTGTAGCTAAGTACCCAAATATATTTTGAGTCTAAAAGCTCTACTTCATTTTAAAAAAATATATATAATTTATTTATTGAACGTGATAGTTTACAAATAGAAAAAGTAAAAATTTGAATTATGATATATAATAGAAAAGTTGCATGAAATTCTAGCTTACTATCTGATCCTAAAAATTTTTTTGTAAAAATTTTCTAGGTTTGAAAACTATATTACAAAATTGCTTACTTCTAATTTGCTATTTCAATTATTTGGTAATGATATTATTGACAAAGTAAAGCCATACAAAAAAAATTTTTGAAGTTTTTAGAAAAACATAATGCAAAGGTTCTTACTTCAGATCAACCAGTATCATCATCAATTCTTCTTCGATTTCATATTATTTCATCTTTAGTATTACTACCTGAAACAACAAAACTATTTTTAATTGCTATAAGTGAAACATATGCACTTGATACTGTGCTGAAGCGTATTCAAAAATAATTAATCCATATGTGTTTTAATTACTTATTCATGAACAAGAGATTCTAAGTAATCTTTAATAAATAATATTTTATAAGCCTAAATCACTTGCTTTAATGCTTAAATCTAACAACAAAAAAAAAATTACTTAGCTGTTTCTTGACTATTTGCAATCTGCCACTCTTGTAATTCTAGATCTTAGCTTGACAACTTTGGGTCTCATTTACCTTTACAGGACCCCGAGCTATTAGTATATAGATCACTGAACTAAATGCGTAGCCAACTTAATAACTTATTTGGATGTAAGATCTTAGATTTGCTTAAAATCAACAAAATTTTAAAAAAAGTTAAATTTTCTATTTGCGTATTTTTTAACTAAATTTAAAACAGTTAGAGATTGCAAATGCTTATTTTTTGTACTGATAGGGCAAGGTTTACTACCGTAGATTTCTAAAAATAGTTATCTTTTTTTAGATTTAAAAAATCGGAAGTAATTTTGAAGTATTATAACTTTTTAAGGAATTTGTACACAATAAGGAAGTAGCTTATTTTAGAGATATAAATCCTAAAAAGGTTTATTTATCTCAATGTTTACTTTTAAAATTTATTTCACGTACTAATAATATGCATTACAATGTAAATAAATACAAACAAATACCTTTTTTATTATTATAATAATATAAATTAATTTTAATTTTAAAAACCATTGTAAGAGATTTAATAATCCAAATTTAATGATTTTGGTACCATTCGAATCGTCACATCGAGACGAATCGAATGGTACCAAAATCGTTAAATTTAGATCACTGTAGCACAAGATATTAATAATTTTATAATTTTTATAAAATCTTAACGATCTTGATAACCAGTAATTCGAATTTGATATTTGGTACCATTCGATTCGTCTCGATGAGGCGGTTCGAATGGTACCAAAATCATCAAAATTGGATCACTAGATCACAAGATATCTGCAAAAAACGATTTGAAACGTATTATAATTTTATATAAAGGACAGGACTAGTCAATGCCCTGTGCACTTTGTGCTCCCTATTTTGATATCTCAAAATTTTACTAGGGTAATCCCTGTTGCGCTTCTAACAAAAAATGATCCTCTCGCGATTTTGTACTAATCTTAACCCTAACCCTAACCCTAACCCTACCCTAACCCTACCCTAACCCTAACTTTACGTGAAATTAATTATTAGTACATTAGGGGGCACAAAATACACGGGTGCACTTTCTAGATTTTTCCTATATAAAAATCTTTATATAAATTGCATTACAAACGTTTTCGTGGATATCTTGTGATCTAGTGATCCGATTTTGACGATTTTGATACCATTCGATTCGTCTCGATGAGACGGTTCGAATGATATCAAAATCGTCAAAATCGGGTCACTAGATCACAAGATATCCACAAAAACGTTTGTTATACACTTTATATAATGATTTTTATATAAAATTATAATACGTTACAAATCGTTTTTTGCAGATATCTTGTAATATAGTGATCAAATTTTGATGATTTTGGTACCATTCGAACCGCCTCATCGAGATGAATCGAATGGTACCAAAATCATCAAATTTGGATTACTGGTTATCAAGATCGTTAAGATTTTATAAAAATTATAAAATTATTAATATCTTGTGCTACAGTGATCTAAATTTAACGATTTTGGTACCATTCGATTCGTCTCGATGAGACGATTCGAATGGTATCAAAATCATTAAATTTGGATTATTAAATCTCTCACAATAGTTCTTCAAATATTTAATTAAATGCTATATAAAGAGGTAACTTATTTTCAAAGTTAAAAATTTTATTATTGTTTTTAATTATTAAAAATACAGAATGGGTTATAGAGGTTTTTAAGTTTTTTGTTTAAAATTAAAAGAGTAGCTTATTTTTGGAGAAACATATTTTCAGAAATATTTTATTATAAGTTAGATAATATGTTTGCTTATTTTTAATAAATTTTTATATGTTATATGGTAAAAATGCTTATTGATATTAATAAAAATGCTCGCTTAGAGCTATTATAAAAAATTTTAAATTTTTTGTGACCTATATACTAATAGCTCGGGGTCCTAACTTTTCACAGATGTGTTATTACAAGAGATTATTTGGGATTATTGAAACTATAAGCCTATATTGTCTATTGGTATATCATATAATAGCAAGTGAATATACAAAATCCTATAAAACTGTAATGTGAACTTGAGTAACACAAAAGCCAATCAAATCTACAGATTTTTATATCGATCATTCTAGAACCTGATTTTCTAATTTGGTATATTCCTGGACTGTATTTATTTATTTAAATTACAGGTGATAATCACCCGTGGTGAACATTAGTTATTTTCAATTTATATATAATTTATATAATTTATTATTTAATAAATCATATAAATAATAAAATTTTAATATATAACTATATAATAAGAAATATATTAATAAATAAATGATAAAATACATAATATTAATAAATATTAAATATTTTATGATATATATTTGAGATAAAAAACCTTAATTAAGAAAAATAATCTTAATATATAGAATATAAACAGACAATTTTAATAAAAACATAATTATTTAATATTTAACTAGGAAAATGGAAAGGACCAAATATAAATATATTACAGCAGACCTAGCCAATAAGCATTGGTTGGATTGTTTTGATTGTTGTTTTTTTACATTATACCTGATCTAGCCAATCTAATTTCATAATTTGTGGACACACAGACATTGACTATTTTTGCCTCTACAGTAATGTTGATCTTCTAAATCTTGAATAAAATTTTTAAATCAGTTTCATCATCTGAATTTTCTTTAATTTTTTGATTATCTGTATCTTGAAAATACTATTTTCTAAATCAATTAATTTTAATAAATCTACAGTTATACCTCTTATAATCACCCTATATAATCACAACATATAAAAACCTTTTTATAATTACACCTATATTTAGGCCCAATTATTAATTAAATATTTCAAAAGACTTCTATATAAGCATACCTCTTTATAAGAACATTTTTATAAAAAAGTTTCTATGGTTTCAAAAGTGTGATAATAAAGAGGTATGACTTATATTCTCCTACATAGTTCCTTCTTCTTCATTTAAGACAAATTTAATCTTAAATAGTTTCGGGGTTTTGAATGAGGTTTCAGAGTTTCAGATAAGGTTTCAGAAACTATAATCCGAAACCTAAAACTTTCAGATTTAGCAAAAAAGGTTTCGGTGCCCAACTCTAGTCCTAACACTAATAAAATTTTGATTTTGTTACAATTCGGAAAATAAGAAAATTATAATTTAATAATTTAATCGCAATCTGTTTAAATAATTAAATAATATTACTAATGTCTTAACAAAACTTATACTAATAATAAGATAAAAATGAGCTAATTATATTTTTATTATATATAAACATATTTAGCAAAATCAAAGATTTCTGCAAAGCAACTTAATAAAGATCTTGCAAATTGAAAATATTTTTGTTATTATAGCATATATAACAATATTATTACAATCAAAGTTGTTAAACATTTTTAAAA
The DNA here is from genome assembly GCA_003550325.1 of Gigaspora rosea. Lineage (NCBI taxonomy): Eukaryota > Fungi > Glomeromycota > Glomeromycetes > Diversisporales > Gigasporaceae > Gigaspora > Gigaspora rosea. The sequence goes on from QKWP01001081.1 coordinate 8,843, forward strand.
AATTTTTGAAATACTTCACATTCATCTATAGCGAACCCCTCACTTGCTTCTGATCTGATCTAATACCATTTTTTAAGTTTTCATTCCAAATCTTCATGACAAATTGCTCTTTATTTATCATTTACACAGCTAGGAATAGAATTTTTATTTTTTAAAGAGAAAATAAAGATATCAATTGCTGAAGCAAACTCATAGTTAGAACCAGATTAAATGGATTATAACCACCAAGTATTTTATTTGTAATATTAATTTTTAGAAAAACCAAAGTGCGAAGTATATTACTACAAATCTTTTAAAATGTTTTAGCTGTGAATCCGCCTTCATCAGTTTATATATCTCTAAAGTTATAAAACTTTTATATAGACTTATATACCAAATAAAACTTATATAGTTACAATTTTTATATAAAACTTAATTAATGTTTATTTAAGATTTTATTTATCATTTATATAAATAACAAGGTGACTTATCATATTCCTCCATTATATAATATATAATAAACTATGCCACGATTATTCAATGTAGATACGTTATTTGGCTCAATCTCTAATGATTTTGTTAAATCCAAAAGTGATATATTATATGTTTTCACTTATAATAAATCGCACTACGATGATTTAATTATTTGGCTCAATTTTTAATGATTTTGTTAAATCCAAAAGTGATTTAGTATATGCTTTCCACTTATAATAAACTATACCTCAATAACTTAAATGCAGATGCATTATTTAGTTCGATCTTTAATGATTTTGTTAAATCCAGAAGTAATTCATTATATACTCCTCAATTAAAATAAAACATACCTCGATAACTTAATGCAGATACATTATTTGGTTCTGTTATTGTTAAATCCAGAAATGATTTATCATATTCCTTTCTCATATAATAAATAATACCACGATAATTTAATGCAGGTGCATTATTTGGCTCAATCTCTAATGTTTTTGTTAAGTCCAGAAGAGATTTATCATATTCCTTCATCATATAATAAACTATACCCGGTAGCTTAATGCAGATGCATTGTTTGGCTCAATCTCAAATGATTGTGTTAAATCCAGAAGTGATATAACATAATCTTTTTTAATATAATAAATAATGTCACGATAATTTAATGCAAGTGCATTATTTGGTTCATTCTCTAATGATTTTGTTAAATCCAGAAGAGATTTATCATATTCATTCATCATATAATAAGCTATTACAACACCTTAATACAGATGAATTGTTTGGCTTAATCTCTAATGATTGTGTTAAATCCAACAGTGATTTATTACTTGGCTCAATATCTAATGATTTTGTTAAGTCCATAAGTGATTTATTATATTCCTTTTTTATATAATAAATAATACTACGATAATTTAACGCAGATGCATTATTTGGCTCAATCTCTAATGTTTTTGTTAAATCTATAAGTAATTTATTATATTCTTTTTTCATATAATAAATAATACCACGATAATTTAACGCAGGTGCATTATTTGGCACAATCTCCAATGAGTTTGTTAAATCCAGGAGAGAGTTATCATATTCCTTCATCATATAATAAGCTATACCACGGTAACTTAATGCAGATGTATTGTTTGGCTCAATCTCTAATGATTTTATTAAATCCAAAAGTGATTTATTACTTGACTCGACTCAATTTCTAATGATTTTGTTAAATCTAAAAGTGATTTATCATATTCTTTCTTCATGTAATAAATAATACCACGATGATTTAACACAGATGCATTATTCGGCTCAATTTCTAATGATTTTGTTAAATCCCAAAGTGATTCATCATATTCTTTCATCATATAATATGTTATACCTCATTGACCTAATGCAGATGCATTATTTGGTTCGATTTCTAATGATCTTATTAAATTATCAAGTGACTCTTTATATTTCTTCATTTTAAAATACGTTATTCCACGTAGTAAATAAGCTTCAAATTTATTTGATTTTGTTCTATAGCTGAATCTAAATCTTTAAGTGCCTCATAAAATTTATTACATTCTATGTATACTTTGGCTCGATAACATTGTAATGAATAACTGGTAGGATATTCTTCAAGAATTTCTGTAAGCGCATTAATAGCTTTTTCCAACTCCCTAATTTGTATGCAATATTTGCTTTTTTTCTTAAAGATGAATAAAGAAATTTAGGTGTCCTAAAAAATTTTCTTCTTATTGGATTAGGTGTTCTAAACTTTTGTTGAGATTTGAATTTAGAAATATTAATTTCCTCATCACTATTTTCATTAAAGGTATTTTGGTTGTGATCCTGAACATCATAATTGTCTTCAATAAAATGATTGTGAATTTCTTGACTGTGGTAAATTAATTAGAGAATTTAAATCAATTGTTTTTCGACATAATGGACAAATTGGGTGAGTGTTTTTATCAATAATTCGTTGTAATGCCTCAGGACTAATGAATTTTTTACAGCATGATAAAACTTGATAGTTTTTTGAAATTTGATATGTTTTTGGACAACGTAATTCTGTAATGATTATATCTGAAATTGAATCACCACTTAGAATTATAGTCCGTGGTGATGCTAAATATCCGTTGTAATAGCCTTTCCTTTTTTTTTTAGAATCATTTACATGCTTTTGTTGGTGACCACTAATTTTTCATCATAAAAAGACTTTTCACGAATTGCTTCAATCATCTGATGTGATTTTAACCTTTTTACTGAATCCAATGACTGTTTATAAGTATTAAAATCATTTACAATAATGTTGTAAAATAATATCTTTCTTTTTGACAATTTAATTAGGACTTCTTTAGCCTTAAAACGAATGAAAGATGAAGGTGCTTTTTGCAAATATTCTAATGCTAAATCATAACAGATGCCTAAAGTTGAATCCCTTTGAGTTTTTGTAATTAATTCTTGTGTAATGTCAAGCGCTCCAAACCATAGAGAATGTGGAAATGCAAGAGGTTCCATTCCTAAAAGATTATTGACAAATTGCTTTTTATTTGTAAGAGACTCAGAATTAGACATTGGAGTTGACCAACTTTTTGATACACAATACCATAAGCATTCAAGTAATAGACTTTCACCATAATTTGGTGGAAGTGAACACTCTTGAAGAAAATTTTGAATATTAAAATTAGTACAAGCAGTGTTCTCCATTCATAATACCACGATGAAATTGGATATTTCCAAGTAAAAGTCTCGTAAATTTTTGAACAGTAACTCTATACCACTGTCTATAAGTGCACCATGTGAAATACCTGTTTTTATAAGTTCTGGAGTAATACCTAATATTTTACGAAGAAGTTCTTTTGTTCTACGCCATACTTCTAAAAATTTGTTCTCATCATCTCTCATACAATGAAGGGTGTCTCGTAAATGTAACAACAGGAAATCAATATTGTAATTACGTTTTACATCCTTGTAAATTTTATCTTCATTTGAAATAGCCAAGTCTAGTAAAGTTGCTAACTTTGGTGAAGGATTAAAATCTTCAAATTTTGACCTAAAAACATTATTAAAGCCTTGTTCATTAACTTCAGTTGATCGAAAATGTATCTCAGCAAAATTTTTTAACTGTGCATAAATTTTTTCTCTCAATTCGTGTCGAATCCGAATTTTACTTTTGCAAATTACCTCAATGAGTGAAACTAAGGTACGAAGATGTAATTCTAACTCCAAGATAGTTTCAATGCTATAGTAGTCAAATACAGATGAATCAGCTAACTGTTTAATAGATTCAACTACCATTTTATGTGATATCTATTATCTTCGATAATTTTTTTCAAAGAATAAATATCATGTGTACTTGTCCGTCTCTTAAATCTTTCAATAAGATTAGAGGAATCTAGAGATGGGCACCATGCGCATGATGCATGCATGCATGCACGCATGCACATGGTCTAAGCAATTTAATGCATGCCCATACAAAATTAGTTAAAATAGAATATTTGATAAAATAACTTTTGATCCACTAGATTATTTTTTATAAGTTTGCTACCAAAATAACTGTCTTAGTGTGACTAGTGCTTCTGGGATCAGACCAGACCAGACTCTAAATTTTACTAATTCAAACTTCAGATTAGACTCAAACTCAATTATAAGTTTGGTCCAGGTCTGATCTGAAGTCAGCAGATTAATTTGAATCTAAATATGTTTATATGTATTTTTTTGTGCTAATCAAGTTTATTTAATGAATAAAGTTAGAATTAATTAGTAAAATTTTGTGAATCATAAGATTTTATAGAATTTTATTAATAAAATTCTATAAAATCTTAAAATTCACAAATTTTATTATTTATTTCTAACTTTATTCACTAAGTAAACTTGTTCAGCTCCTAAAAATATATTAAATCAACCAAATTGTTTTTATTTTACTTGAATTTTGGTAAAAAAAAAAATAAAATAAAATAAAGTATGACCTCTGTACTAGATATCTGGGTCCTGCTCAATGTATTACTTGTCCATATGGTTTATCATTCTTCTATGAATGATGATAAAAGTAAAGATTCTGAATATTGACATATATCAAATATTATAAAAAAACTTGTGAGACAAAAGAAATAGGTCAGGACACAAGCAGCAGTGTTGAAACAAAAAAAAGGTCAGAACAATTAAAAGCCTTTTGGGTTAGAACACATGGTACATATTAAATATTATAGCAAATATTAAATGTTATAGCATAATTTAGTGCATTAAAAGTAACTAATCTGTAATAATGCATTCTATTGGCTGCCTTATGGAATCTATTATATAGATTAATATTAATTAGTGTAATTTAGTATAATTAGTAAAGGTGCTGATATTTATTAGATAATATTTAGGCGTAGGGGATCAAGCCAAATCTTACTTCATATAAAAATTTTAGCAATTAAATTTGACAAAAATATACCTGTGGGTAGGGAGTAAGCCTCTATAGTAAATAGATATTAAATAATAAATATCAGTACCCTAAATAAGCTAGTAAGATTCTTTATTATATGCCATATAGATGTTTTATTATTAAGTTTGTTATAATTGTTCTAAATTATTTATTAAAAAATAGATTCTATGTTTTTAGTTCATTAGACCCATGAATTCAGTATAAAGGTATCTGTTATATCCATAGATAACTGTATATATAATTGGGCAAAATTAAGGAATATGGGGCAAATATCTTAAAAAATTCTAAAAAAGAAAATAAATATAAAAGAAGAGAAAATTTAGATTAAAATTTGAGTACATATCCAATATTTTTCATAGGGAAAATATAAAAATTATATTATGTGATATTTTGTCATTTTATATAATATGTACATGTTATTATAAAATGCATATTTTTCATATCACTAACTACATTATCCACACCAATCAATCCATACTATAAAGAGGTTGTTCTTTTTAGTTCAGGATAGTAAGACTCCAAAGAATTTGTTGAAGTTACCTGTAGCAGAAAAGAATTAATGCGTACCCAAAGTGCCTACTAGTAAGAATTTTTTGTATAATATTTAGTAATATATTGTTGGATAGCAGGAACCAAACACTCTGTAATTGCTTATTAAATTAGAGCTTTGCAACCAATTTTTGTTTTTTTGTAAATGGTTTGCATCATTATTTGTCAAGATTTCACAATATATTTTATTCATCCAAGTTTGTACAAGATGCACAGTGCAATAAATTATATCATATTCCTGCTTACTATTTTTAAGACCCAAAAAAGCTAATCTAATGCTATTTTCTTCAATACTATTTTGGTCCTAAAGGATATATCTAAATTTCAGCTATATGCAAATCGGTAATAATTTTTAAAGTCTTTGTAATAGTAATACTACCCTTTTTATTAACAAAAAGTATACAAATAAAAACAGAATTGTGCACTAAATTCTAGCATCCAAGCCCATTATGAATATATAAAGTAAACAAACAATAACTATATCTGATTGTTTGATATGTTAAGTCAATTAGGAGGACCAGTGTCTGAAATTGGGTTGCAGAGTCTGTGGACCACAACAAATTTTAAATTTTTGCAACCAAAATCTGAAGTGCATATGCAAATTCCGCACATAAATTTGAAAATTTTACTTATATATTTTGATTAAATGCTTAAATGCACAACTAAATTTTTATAAATTCCTATAATCCGCAACTATTTTTTTTATTTAGTTGCAACCCGCAACTAATTTAAAAATTGAATTTCAGACACTAGGAGGATGTCTAATGCAGAAGCAACTCATATTTAATAATTTTTTTAATTAACTTTAGGGTTAGGGTTGTTCTATATTAAGGTTAGATTAGGTTTTAAATAGATATATATAAGCAAAATTGCTTTCCCGACATTTTTTATTAACACATCGAAGTAGGTTTAGACTGCCATTTTTGTATTTTTTAGTTTTTTGCTTTTATTTTTTGCTTTGCTTTGCTGGCAATCATCAAAATTCTATAATTTGATTGGCGGTTGATCATATGATTTGCCTCTACTTTAGACGTTCCCCAATTAGGGTTGACCATCAATATTTTTTGAGGTTCATAATTTGTTCTTGGTTTATAAAAATTAAACTATGTGAAAAATTACTAGAAATCCTATAACATTTGGCCTAATACTTTTATTGTATTAAAAATAAAATTGATTCCTAAATATCTAACTTTTGGTAGAATTTCCAATTAGATGTGCATCAAAATATCTATGTACTTTATATTTAATATTTGTGACTTTCTTATATTTTAATTCTTTTACAGTTTCACCCAAATCTAATTTTCTATTGCATATTTTTTTACTGTATTAAGGATGGCTAAAAGCTAATAATTCTTAAGAGCTTTCTGTTCAACTAAACTTCATACAGTTTCTGATTATTTAATTTTTTTACTTTTATTTAAGGCATGGGCATAATTAGATAAATTATTGAAATAACTATTTGTACTTTATTTTCTGTAATGAACTATAGTACTTTAATTTTGGCAAAATGCAAATTTGGAAATCTAATTTTGGTTTTTTGCTATTTGTCACTTGGAATTTTTCTTTTTAGGTATTAGATTTATTATACTTTGTAAAATGACATGTATAAGTTTGTAATGAATCACTATTTACTCATTTTTTAAGATTGAATCCTGTTCAAATATTTGATATAAGTGGCTCTATTTGTTATCGAATTCTTGTATTGACAACTAAAATGGCCAATTAACATTAAAAAGAAGATTTTATTTTTGGTCAGAAGATAATGTACCAACATTAGATAAGTCAATTTCTGTATTCACAGTTGTAGGAAGAGGAGAAAGTGAATCTCTTATAATACTTGTTTGTGGGTTCATTTGCTTATTTATGTTATATAAAATCCAATAGTTAAAAACTATAAAAAAAAAGTATAAATAAAAAATTCTGTATCAAAAGATAATAAGGAGAATATAGAAATGTATAAGTTTATAATAAAAGTTTCTTTGCAAAATATTCATATCCAAAACAATTTTTTTCTGCATAGTAAAATTATAAGAAAGTTCTTTTATAAATAAGCAAATTTAAAAAAAAACTTTAATTAGATTGTAAATAGATTAAAAAAAAGCTTCCTTTTATACTTTTGTTTATACTTTCACTTATTGTCTGAAGCATATAGATGCTGGTGAAATTAAATCAGAGTGGTGAAATGATTTCACCATTTTACCAATCACCAATCGGTAATGGTAAATCTGGTGTAACTGGTGAATTGGTGTGATTGGTGTAATTGGTGAATTGGTGAATTGGTGAAATGGTGAAATGGTGAAATGGTAAATTGGTGAATTGGTGAAATGGTGAAACAGCGGAATGGTGAAATGGTGAATTTCCAGAGTCTGGAATTATTTCAGCCTGGGGTTTTTGTTCAAGTTTTTACATTTATGTTTTTATAGGCACACTTTGAGGTCAGAACTATTAACCGTTTATAGGACTGAGCAAATTCACCAATTCACCATTACACCAATTCACTGTATCACCAATTCACCAATTCACTATTTCACCAATTCACCAATTCACCGTTTCACCAATTCAATTCACTATTTTACCAATTCAACAATTCAACAATTTACCAATTCACCAATTCACCAATTCACCAATTTTACCAATTTCACCAATTTACCAAAAAAAAATTTTGGTGTAATTCTGGTGAAACTATTTCACTATTTCACCTGGTGAAATAGTTTAATTTCACCAGCATCTATACTGAAGCATAGTGAGGACTCTATAGTATAGCAATAGATATGATTTTTGTTGAATTCTAGTCACATGCAGTCAATCAGCTATAGAGATCGTTATGGATTAGTCTGATATTTATTCTTGGCTTCGGACACTACCGGGTATTTATTTTTCTAGTCTATACAGTATATTCAGCTATATATGTACATGTTTAAATTCAATAGTTTATAGTTAAAAATTTTAAATGAACACTATAAAATACTTCTGTGGCTTAAATTTAATAATAGGAAATGTTTGCTTTTTAATTTTACAAATTAATATATGTAGCATATATGTACATTATACAATGCATATATTTCAGATTTATTTGCTAATCTCAGCTAGTTTACATGTTTGTTAGAGGATCATATGATTGGACATAGCTTTAGCTATCCCCTTTTTTGGGCCAAAAATTATATAAAAAAGCATGGAATAGCTTATTTTCAAATTGTTAAATTTTTGAAAAATTAAAAAATATACTAATAAAAAGTGTCCAAATAATGTGAAATTTTTACAATAAGTATATTTTGATGTTCTGAACAAGTTTACTTATTGGTACTTTTGAGTAAAATTTGGACTTTTATATGTAGCAACTGCTAACAAATTTTTTAAGATTTTTAAAAAAAAATTAGAGGGTAGCTTATTTTTAAAGTTGCTTATTTTTGAGAATATACAGTAGTCATATTAAAGTATTTAAACTTCTGGCAGGATCATAAAACTTTTATTTTTGATATACCTGTACTTACTTTTTTGATATACTTAAATATACCCCAAAAAAATTTATTATGTTTTTGAGATATAACAATTTTAAAAAGTTATATAATAGCTGTATCTAAATTGACCAATAGAATTGCAGGTAAAATTCTAAACTAAGTTATAACAAACTTGAATTTGTTTTAATCAGATCTAATTTTTTTATTATACCAATTATATCTGAACTTTTAGTTAAATTGTAGAAAAGAACATTACTATTTTAATAGCAATAAGATTATCAAAATTGGTTTAGTATATTACAAATATACTTTTAATAAGTTTTGTAATTTCTTTAACTTTTTTAAGAAACTTTAAATAATTGCTACACAATTTTTGTAATATACTGAGCCAATTTTAGTAATCTTACTACCTTTGGGATTATAGTTTTCTTTTTTACAATCTTTATTAAATACTGTATTTAATTAAGATTAGCATAATAAAAAATTGAGTTTTAATCAAGAAGACCTTAAGCTTTTTTATAATTTTTTTAGAATCTTATCTGTAATTTAATTGGTTGATTTTAAACTAATGATCTGATTTGAATCAAATAATAGTAATTCAATAGATTAGATATTTAACCTGTGTTATGATTTGAATCAATAGCAGTTAACCAATTTGTTATACTATTTTGGATTATATACAAATTTATAAAAAAATATATCTAAAATTACTATAAACTTTGAATCTTTGATATTTTTTCCCCTACATATTAACTTAAAATTCAAATTTTCAGGAATATAGAATAAGAAAAGAAGAAAAAATTGAGCTTAAAAAATAAATTAAAATTTTACCAATTATATACAAAATAAAAATATAACTTTGCTAAAAACAAAGATTTGAGATTTTAAAATAATAAGTATATATAAAATCATGCCCTGAACAACTTTACTTAGGCAACAGAAATAGTTGTAAAAACAATAGGTTAGGGTATAGACATTTATCACCTGATTTTTTAGGGTGGGGGTCAGACAAAATTAGGTGCTATATAGTATCACTTAGATCAGCCAATCAAAATTAATCAAATCATTTATAGTTATTGTATGGATTGTAGTGAATAACCCAGGTTCATATTCTATGCCGAAGGCACAGGATTTAATATGAACCTGTATATGTAATAGGTTATTCACCCATATAATAACTATCTTATTGCACAATGTCTGATATAACAATCCCGTACCAATAAGTAAATGAAAAAAGCACAGGTTGTCACATAAGACCCTGCAATAATTTGATGTGAAGACTGGAGTACTTTATATAATTTTTAATATTAATATCTGAAATTTTTTAAAATTTGAGCCCATGAATAATACTCGGGTCTTTATAGTAGTGTGATAACAATTTTTAATATAAGTACGTGTATATGTGTAAATATGTACATATGTTTGTACATATGTCCAAATTTTTTTTTTTAACCAAAAAGAAAAATATAATTTATATTTATATATTTTTTATGTAGACTATATCTAATATAAAACAAATATTGCTAAGTAACACTTGTTTAAACAATTTCTTTACGATTTTGACTTTAAGCTACAATTTTGGAATATATTGAAATAGGAAGTATAATTTTTTTTTCTTATATAACTCTTAATCCAACTTTAACTATTACTTACCATTCATTCTAAAACTCTAATTCAAAACATAATCAAGAGCAATAGCAATAGCAATAGATTTGTGATTAGTTATTCCAAGCAAAGATGAAAGTGTAGAAAAGTCTTCAACAATAGCTGAATTTGTTCTAGTTTGCTTGCCTGGTCATTTGCTCCAGGTGCTAGGATGTGCAAACCTTTGATGCTTGGTTAGAAAGGAAATTGTTAAAAAATATTTTTACAAACAGTACAACAGTGTCTAACATAATTTTCTAAAGAAAGAAATAGAAGGTAAGCATCATATGATGGTATTTTAATGGAATCAAATATTCTAAAGTGTGAATTGCGTTTAAGTAGTGGCCATTCTTTCCTTTAATTAATGGAGGTAAAAACCCATTGCTTGCACTCAATAATGCAGCAGCTTTATTAACCTATTTAGGAAAACAGCATGATAAATTATTACATTTTCAGATATCTAAAGAATATTGATACATGTTACAATGACTTTCAATTCAAGGCCATGACACAGATAAGTTATTGTTATTTTTATCATCATTTTTACTATTTTTCTTATTTTGTTCATCAACATATTCAACCAAAACTGGGTTTCTATAAATAAGGTCTCTTTTCTACAAGTCAGCAAGGGCTTGTCCAGTATAATAAAAATTTTGAAGCCCAAGCTTATAGTTCTGCATATTTCCTTAAGAATCCAAGTAGTTTCCAAAGTGATCAATTGGTAAAGTAATCCCAGCAACTTTTTTGAATAATGATGATATACTTCTTTTTACTGGATTATATGCTAATTGGCCTGGAGCGTAAGTATGAATTGTCAAATAATCTAAATTTAAAAAATGAAATAATTTACAATATTGAACGATATTTTTGAAATGCTGTGGATTTTCATTTAGCTTACTATCAACTAGAAGGACCACAATGGTTTGATCTCATTATTATATCTGAAAACCCTGTTAAACCTTTTATTAGATACTAATGATAAGATATCTGCCATATGCGTAGCAGATGAAGAACCAAGGTGCCACTGTGCTCTAATAAAAATCAAAATTTGACCAACTCGCAATGATTCATTAGTTCCCTTTGGATTGATTAACAAATAAATGAAAGGTACTAGTTTTTGCGAAGATCTGATTGGAAAATCGTAATCAGATACTGACATGGGCTCAAGAATTGTTTGCATTGTCTCAAAATATCTTTTTATAGCAGGAATACCATTGCTTTGTCATCCTGCGACAGTATAACAGATTGATCGGCAAAAACAGATGCGAAATTTTTAGCATTTTTTTACTAATGCCAAACAATAGTGCCCATCGATGTGATTCTTTTTTTCATTCAAGCTAACTCCTGCAATTAGGGTTGTGTTATAAATAGTGATATGGGCTGACCTCGGCCCATCAGCTGGGCAGACGGGTCGGCTCTTGGCCCACATTCCTGCAGGTCAGCCCGGCCGGTATATAGTTAAATTTTTTTCGTCTGATAGAATTTCATTGTATAACTTATAATTATTAGTTAAATCACACGTAGAACATTCTCAAGTTAGTGCTTGCAGTCGATAACTATCTATCAAACTAAAATCGAATAGTCAGCTTTTCTAGTCGATATTTATAAATTCAACTAGTCAATTAGGAGTTCTGACTGCTCGCTGATTATAGCACTGATAGGACTCCGAACATCTATGATATATGTTATATTTTTTTTTTAGCAAATTGATTCAAATTTGATCTAAGGTCCAAATTTAAATTTTAGCAAATTGAAGTTAATTTTAAAAAGGGTCATAATTGAATATTTTGGCGAATTAATAAGATTTTATGCATGTTATATTTTATTTTTAGCAATTTACCCACATTTTTGCAAAAATTATTGTAACAAGTTAAGTTGCGCTATAATGATCGATCCAGATATAACAAGTTGTTAATGGCTATATAGAGTAAAGTGATAATCAATTATAATTAAAAATAAATAAAAGTAGTTGTAGCATGTAATCGGGTTTTAGTATCAATAGCAACTTGGTACTTACCCC
>QKWP01001081.1:22913-43399 GCA_003550325.1 Gigaspora rosea
AATTCCTTAATTTTATTAATAAAATAATATTATACCCAAAATTTTATTAAATGATTATAATATTTTGCTCTAATAAAACTTATTTAGCACATAAAAATACATTATGCAAGTAAATTTACTTTTATATTTCTTGAAAATTTAAGAAAAGATGCTTAATTTTTGATTTTTTGATCAAAAAATCCAAAATTAAGTATCTCTTCTTAAATTTTCAAGAAATATAAAAGTAAATATGCCAGTAAAATGTATTTTTATATGCTGCACAAATTTTTTTAGAGCACCTGAACCTAAGAGCACTATCTAAATGTAATAATTTAGTTTTTAGCAAATTACTATAAAAACTTCATGTAATAATTGAATTTTTAGCAAATTTACTTGATTTTAGAGGTAGCAAAAACCTTAAAATTTGTGCAGATCAGTTATGACCTATATGAGAGATGTCCGAGGTCCTGCACTGATGATCGATTGTTAGTAAACTACCGTCATACTTATCACTTTATTTCCAACTACGAGAAAATAATCTGGTAGATCACCGGCCATTAAGAGGACCCATCAGGCCTTTATAGCCGCTTCCTATTCGCATATAGTAGATCCACTATATATATGCATTACATACACTCTTCCTACTATTTGTAATTTATGTAACATTATATGTATGTGTGCTTATGATGTGCTAATCATTATATCAACTAATTAAATGCATCTCCGTGTAATTTTTTAGCAATTGAAATCTTGCACAAGTATCGTGATATAATTCTGACTATTTTCACATTGAGAAGATCAAATTATAAGACTACTTTGCATTTTTGTTTGACTGAAAGTTTTTTAACAATATGTTCAGCCCGGTCGACCAGGCTGATTAATTTCCGCAGCCAGGTCGGGCCGAGAATTTGGCATCGGCCCATATCACTAGTTATAAACATTCCAATCTTGCATTACATACATACTGGAACTTACTAAAAATTATAGTAATTTACAACCCTACCTACAATTCCAACTAGAGCTGGGTGATGGTAAGCTTTTGCTGAAAGAGTATGATTATTTCAGAGCAAAATATAATTTTGTGTAGTAGTACATGACAAATACTCATTGTATTTTTCTTTTAATGAACTACGGAGATGATTAATAGTTCTAACTTTTATAATTTCATGCCACCTTTAAGCATTAGCCTCTCCAAATTCGATACAAAAGTATATGTGATCATGCAAATCAGGGTGTCAAAAAGTAAGGGAGGACAACCAAAAGAATCATACCTTATGACAAATTGCTCTTCTTCAAGTAATTTTTTTTTTCTTGAGATTTTCTTTGACTTGCTGCATATCTTTTTAAGCTTTCTAACTAAACGTCTTGATCTTTAATGCTTTTATTTACATCAGAAATCTGGGAAGAAAAATTTCTACGATATTTGGAATTAGTAGTAATTCTTGCCATGTCTTGTAATTCATTCAATTCCTTTTTTAACTCTTTTTTTTAGCAGATGCTGCTTTTTGTGCAATAAATATAATGAATTTGCTCATCAGATTTTGATAGTTCAAGTACTAGTGGTGGCAACGATGATTGTGACAGTTGGAATCGTCCACTTGGAACATGAGTTATACACTCATGCAATTGTATTAAAGTATTTAAATATCTTAATATTTTATCTTCGATCCCTTCTTTAAGAAGTTTTTTAACCACCTTCCACTCTTTGTTGCATTCTTCACATAGAGCTTTTTTATCAAGAGATGGAGAACCCAACGAAGTGATCTTACAGTATAATAGGCAAATACATTAGTAAATTTATAAAATATGTTTTGAGGATCTATTTTTTATTAAAATTTGGAGTAAAAAGAAATATTTGCATTTTTTGATTGTATTTTAATACTTAACAAGATTAAAAGGTTTATAAGAAATAATTTATCAAGGATTTAAATTGTACAATAGTAAATATTTTTTATTTTATTTATTTTATTTTATTTTGATTACATAATAATAAATCGTGCTTCTTTTAATGTATCATCTGTGAGACTTCTATTTTTTTAGATCACTTTTTCTGCATCATTTTTTTTGCTCATTTTTTTTCATTCAAGTGCATGTTATGGTTTTCCTTTCCCGTGGTTTTGACTTACTATTTTCTTTTAAAAATTAATCTTTTTTTTTATTATTGCATGTATTACGGTTCTGCAAGAGACTACTAATTATATAGTACCAATCCTTGCACTTGGCACTAAAGTTTAAAAAGTACTATAGCAATATTTGCAGAATTTCCTAAGAAAGCTCAAAAAAGGGTTAGAATATTTCTGGGAGTTGGCTGGCCACTTCTAATTTAAGCCACTATGAATAATAGCATTAAATAGTCTTTGTTTTGATTATTTTTACAATAGTCTCGAATTACAATGAATTCTTGTTTCTGGATTGCTAATTTAAGTATTATTGTTATAATTTGATTCGTTTTTTTTTTATAACTAACAATTTTTTTTTATATTTAGAAATGATTAGTTCAGTTTTCAACTTGGAACCAAGTGCACTTTGTAAAAAGATACAGTCTTGGAAGGATACTATGTAAAATTTGGAGATTTTGTAGATTTTAAGAATCATACTAATATAAATCTACCTAATCGAGAATATAATTAATAGACAGAAATTTCAATAATTTTAATATAGAGCCTTTAGCCGATTTCATAAAAAAATTAAGAAAATTAGAGAAACCGATTATCTTTTAATTGAGAATCAAATTGACCTTATTCAAAATTTAATGAATGGGATATATGCGTATGGCATAATGATTTAATGTACACAAATGTATGTATATAAATATGCAATAGCACAACTTTATGATACAAGCAACTTGTTTTGATACCAAAATTTTGATCGATTATCTTTATTTATTTTGCTTTTTACATGTAATCTTTTATAACTATCTATGGCCAAATAGATTTACTGCAAATGTGCGTATACAAGACCTGGGTTTATTTATTCTACTAGTTTTTGACTCTTTAGTAAACCCCAAGTCTAGTACGCACCAAGAAGTTATTTAATAAAAGGAAAAATTATTTGAAAAATCTCATTTGCAATCATGTCTAAATTCATAGTGGGTTTACTATTTTGGGGTATATGCATGTTTTGAGTTTAATAAATTTAAAATTAGATTGTATATACTATCAGACCCCTCTAAATGCAATGTGATGAAACTATATATAAAAATTTAGAAAAACATGCACTTAGAGAGGTATTGTATTAAGGAAGGTAAAAGCTCTGTGCCAGATTAGTCAATAGTTTCTGGAAAGTCTTTTATGAAAGAATCTGGAAATTCAGAAGTGAAATGGTGAACAAATGAGAAGTGACACAAAATATTACCATAAAAGTAAAGCAGAAAAAAAGAGAAGATCAATTTGGAAGCTCAGAAAGGAAATAGAAAGTAAAATTAGGAAAAAGGAAGCTTGAAGAAAAAGAATGGGTCTAGTCAAGAGGTTGAATCGTCAAGGAAGAAAAGTAAAGTTCTGAGGAAAGCACTGGATACAGTTAAGGGTATTGTGCATAATAATATAAAACCAGTATGGTTCTCAGTTATTGGAGCATGTATAAAAAATAGAAAGTGATAGGTCAAAAATAAAAGAGTTAACAACCACTAGTTGGTGATTTGAAGTAGTACTTCCTGACAACTCAGGGAGCTGATGAGAAGACAAAGTGTTGTCAAGACAGGTTACATTTGGGCACTTTTGTAAAAGCCGGTGAATCTTAATTATAAATAGAATAGTTTAGATAATATATTAATGTTGTATAAAAGAGACAATTGTCTATGTTCTTGTTATAAAGATAATATCTGTCAAAAAAAAATAAACTAATAAAATAGTACAAAATTGTAACGATATTGGGATCCTGTAATCAGATTTTAGCGATTTTGGACTTGTTAGAATCATCTCATTAAGACAAACATTTTGGAAGCAAAATCATCTAAAACAGATCAGTAGATCAAAACTTATTATCAAATTTGTAAATTAGCACATTTGTCTTTTGTAATTGCTTCAAAGGTTACTATAGTGCTAAATATGGTTATATGGTTATATAAATGGTTAATTTTATAAAACATGATATATTCTAACTTATATATTTGTATTTCACATGACTTGTTTGAAAAATTTGTATTTTATAGTCCGTTGTAACAAAAAATAAAAAATTTCTAACAATAGGAATATTTCTAGAAATAGGCCCATTACCTTATATTATTTAATATTAAGTAACTTTTTTCTACTAGCCTGTTTTGGATAATTTTGCTACCAAAATGTTTGTCTTAAAAATAAACCAATTTTAGCAAGCCCAAAATTATTAAAATCCAATCACAGGATCACAAGATCGTTAAGGTTTTGTATTATTATTATTTTTTTTTAATTCAGCAGTTATACCATAACTTTATTTATTATATTTTGTATAATACAAATTATGCTACTTCTAATTAAAGCTAAAATCTAAATATAACTCACCCAGTTGTCTCAATAGATACTTATGTATGACCTGCTATAGCAAGGTTTTACCTCCTCGCTTTTTCTCTACCTTTATTAAGGTTTTTAAAAGGTGCTTTATAGGTAAGAACTTTCAGCCTATAATGACTACTTTTAATGGTAGAGTGTAATATAGATCATTTTTTAATAGTAATACGTGCCAAATTATGCAAATCATATGATGATCATATGATTTACATAGATTCTAACCAATTAGAGTTAATTATTTATATAGATCTCCTCGTAAAAATTAACAACTTTCGCAAAATTTTATAGTATTGAAAAATTGAAAACTATATTGAAATATTCTTGTTTATATTTACAAAAGATTAAAAATCAATTTTTATATTGTTTTCGACTAATTTAATTTAATTTTTAAAATTATTTCTAACTTGTTTATATAAACTGCTAATTTTTGTATGTACAACAAATAATTTGCCATTTATATTTATATTGTATTACACTTTACTCTTAATTACAGCATCATAAAAAGCTTACCCCTTTTGAAACCCATATGAAAACTTCTTTGGTTGCTATTTCGAAACTTTTTGTATATCCTTTTTGTTTTTTTGGCGAATTCAATTTTTTTCCTTCCTTCTCTTTACTTTTTTTGGCTACTTTCATCCTCATGTTTTCTATTTTTTCTCTTCCTCTTTATATACTTCTCTTTTTTTTGTAGTTTTGCTTTCTTTTCCTAGTCTGACACTATCTTGCACCAGGGATACCATATTTCGTCCTGAAAGAACTACAGCCATTCTTGTATAAACTAAACTATTAGCTTATTAATTTTGTTATTGAGGATTCCATGCTCTTGCAGAAGTTCTCTTACTTTCCTGTGTATGATCTCTCTTGCCAATTTGCTTTACCTGTTTCTCTACTTTTAAATCCCTTTAGAAGAATCTTCTCAAGCTGCTTTATTGCGATCACTTTTTTCATACTGCTATCAAGACTCTTCCATATATTTTGGACTATTACTTTCTCTACTTATATCCAATACTGTGTATCTTTGTTGTATGCAATTAAATGTTCAAAGGTTTTTTTTATTATATTACACTTTTTACTTAGATCATCCCTGTATAAATCTGATTGATATGAACATTTTGGCAGTTAAATCGTCCAGAACAGTCCAGTGGTTCAAGAGTTATTCACTAACCTAAAGTAGTATTTCTTCTCCAATATAGGTAGCAGTTTTTTAAAGCTTTTGAGTCTAAAGCTCCAAACTTGATTATTACTAATACTGCTACCTTGAGATTTTCTTAATTGTATCAGGACCTTTTTAAATACTAGCCAGTTTGTTTCTGAGTCCCGCTTTATGTGAATCTTATCATCTCTACTACCTACGAATATCTATTCAGCTTTGTTAGTCATGCTCAATAATTTCTTGATCAAATCTCTAAAGGGAACTTCAACTGTCTTTATATACTATATGGGTTTCAAGAAAACCCTTTAGTGCTAACAGCTCGAATATTCACCAATTTTCTTTTTCTACTTTCCTTTTTTACCAAGGCATCTACTTGTTTATTTAGTTTATTTTTAGAATATTTTTGGATCTTATTAAGTTCGATTTTCAAATTCTTTGTTATTATTATTTCCCTAATCGTACTAAGTACATTAGCAAATTATATATATGTAATCTTACGTAAAATATTATAGTCCATAATATTACGAAATTCTTACGATCGATGCAGTATATTACATAATATATTACATTATATTACGGTAATATTACGGTTATTATTTTGAAATATTTCGAAATATATTGCGAAATATTGCAAAATAGACCAAATAAAAAATGCAAATTACTCTCCCTACAGGGTCGCATACTCATGCAGATCAATAAACTAATGCGCGCAGGAGGTAATATTTTGATATTTTCATATTGTTTCGCAATATTTTGCAAATTTTTGCAAATTTTCAAAATTTTTTAAAAAATACGTTTTATTTTTATATTATTACAAATATTTTAAACTACTTTCACATTTCGTCACATCTAATTCTATTACTATATACAAAAAACTACTTTAAACACTTATTTTCACTCACTCTATAGTTAGCTATAAAAAAATAAACTATTATATTTCTAATGTTCGCTCATATTCACTTATATTCGCTTATATTCAATCATATTCGCTACTTATTCACTTATATTTCTTATATTCACTACTTCTTGCAAAGTGCTGGAAAAGTTAAAATTAGTTTTCTTGTAAAGTGCTGGAAAAGTCTGGACATTTTCTTGCAAAGTTCTAAAAGAAGTAAGAAATAAATAAAATAAAATTAAATTAAAAAAAGTATGTAAAAAAACCAACAAAAAACAAACATGAAAAAATAACAAAAAAAAACATAAGCAAAAAAAATAAACTATTATATTTGCTTATATTCGCTCATATTCACTTATATTTGATTATATTTATTCATATTCGTGACTTTTTGCAAAGTGCCAGAGACGTTAGAATTGGTATTTTTGTAAAGTGCTAAAAAGTCAAGTTGTTTTCTTGCAAAGTTCCGAATAAAGTAAAGGATAAATAAAGTAAAATAAAATTAAAAAATAAGTAAAAAAAAAGAAACCAAACAAAAAACAAAATATAAGCAAACTAAATAAAAAAATAAACGAAGCCCCAAATCTCCATTTCTCTGAAGTAAAAGTTTGTGATTTTGCAATTCAATAATTGTTGAAGGTTTTCACAAAGTGCCGGAATAAAATAAATTAATAAAAATAAAAAAAGCCAAAAAACAAAAAACATGAAATGAAAAAATAAATAAAGCGAAACCCTGCGAAAACTTGCGTTCTTAAAATTTAGAAATTGCTAAAGAAATTAGTTGTGTGTTCTTGCAAAATACCAAAAGGCTAAATTGGCTTGCGCAAAGTACCAAAAGTTGTTGTATTTTTGCAAAGTACTAGTAATAAAGTGTAGAAATAAAATAAAAAAAATTAAAAAATAAAAAAAAATAAAAATAAAAAAAAACAAAATGAAACTAAAAAAATGAAACGAAACCAAAAAAAGCAAAAGAAAAATGAAAAAAACAATGTAAAATTGATAGAAGATCAAAATTATAAACAAAAAAAAAAAACAAAGATCTAATCTGATCTTGTAGTACAATTATCAGAAATCATCAAGACATTTTAAAAATATTAGTCAAATGCATCCTTGATATGATCCAGGTTACAGATCTACTGATCTAGCTTGATTTCTTAGTTCTAAAATATTTCGAAAGTATTCAAAATATTAAAAAGAAAAAAGAAAGTAAAAAAAAAGAAAAAGAAAAAAGAAGAAAAAAAAGAGAAAGAAAGGGAAAAAAAGGTAAAAGAGAAAGAGGAATAAAAGGAAGAGAGGAATAAAAGGGAGAGAGGAGTAAAAATTGTGCAAAACGGCTTTTTATTTTAAGTTTTTTTCACACATTTTGTGGAATATATTTTTATGACCTATGATAGCTTACGGATCAAATGGGTTTCAGAGATTTTGAACTTTGTTTTTTTTTTTTTTACTCGGTGATTCATGTTGAAATTTTCGTGATGCCTATGTAATCATTAAAGATCTGTTAATCATTATATATCGTTACAATTAAAAAGTAAAAAAAACAAAATAGAAAATCTAATTATAACAAAAGATCTAATCTGATCTTGTATACAGAATTTGAACATTGTCGAACTATTTCAAACTATTTCGAAAAATCAGTTTAATGTGCAATCCAGGTTACAGATCTACTGATTCAGCTTGGTTTCCTAGTCCTAAAATATTTTGAAAGTGTTCGAAATATTTCGTAACATATTTTAAAATATTTCAAAATTACTTTTAAAATATTTCGAAAATTTGACATTTTGAAATATTTCGAAAATTTGATATTTTGAAATATTTCGAAATATATTACATAATATTTTGATTATATTACAGTTCATAAGACCTTACATAAGATTATGCTATTATAAATTTGCTGATGTAGACTTGCATTGTTTAGTTTTAATCACTCTTTTGTCCTTTGTATTTTTGAGACCCTTTTAACCAAATTTATTGTAGCCTGGCTAACTGTGTTAACTATTACCTTGCTTTCACTTGGAACAGTCAAGAATGCTTCCAAAATCTCTATTAATTTCACTTATATAGAGGAGACCTAGCCTTGCAATTCCTATAGGTGTATTGGACAACCTTACTATTTCTATTTACCTGAACTGATCTATACTATAACTCTAAACAACCTGTGATTGAATTCAACTTAACTGATCCATCAGTATAAAAACTAAACATCTTATTCCTCTAATTACTTTCTAAAATCTGAACTAATTCCTCTACCTTGTTTCCTTCTTTTACTGTTTTCTCTATACATAATTCTTCTTATCTCTTTATAGAAATTTTTTTTAATTTGCTTCACTTTTCTAATTTCTCTTACCCTACTTTTTGTACTAATCTTTCTATTAGCCCCTTATAATAACCCAAATTAAGTCCTACTTGTGAGTTTCCATTTCTCTTTATTCATGCAATATATCTACTAGCTTGTTTAATCTTACTCTTTCTTTTTCTTTTTCTTGAGTCTCTCCCCACATGTTCCTTTAAGTTGACAAAGGAATAACTTTTTGTTGACCTTCTAGTGTTGCTACAGAGCCAACTTTTGCCTACTTTTAAAAGTTCTCCTTATCACTTTCAAATATCACACACTCCTTTCTTGAGCACCTGCATAATATTTTTTTAATCTCCAGTTCTAGTAAAAACTAGTTATGCTCTTCGTTAGTTGTTAGAATTGACTCAAATAATGCTTTTGTATTGCTTTTCATCACAACCTTTTCGATTTCAGCAAACTAGAAAGCTTTCTTCTCTTTGTATCTTCTCTTCTTAGCTTTTTGATTTGCTGCTATATTAACAAAAATCTTTTCTCTGGATCAACTAATTGTTCCAAATACCAAAGCTATAAGTTTCTCAAACTGGTTAAGCTACTCTTCCAGTTTACTTTTTGTAAAATCTTTATAATTTTTGTACCATAGCCTTCCTCTTCTCCAATTTGCTATTCCTTAATATATACCTCAGATACTATATCAAAACCCAACTTTTTTCCTAAATGCAATATTTTTGCATTCAGATTGTATTTAATACTTGCTTCATTGAACTTGTTTTCTTTGAAGCTTCAGATTGATGATGGGTTGCGATGTTCTAATTGAGTCTTCTTTAATCTTAACATTGTTGTTTTACCTAGCAGACCACTATTATTAATTCTTATGACCCATTTTGTAATAGAATGTTCTGTATATCTATCCCAAAATGTTTTTACTCCTATGAAATCTGGGTTTGAGCCTAAACAATTTGGGGGCATGGATACCATTAGGGCTTTCCATTTAGCTAATTTGATTATTAGTTGATATAAAGCATCACATATACTCTTTGATAGTTACAGCAGATTGGTTGTTGCTTTGTATTCTATTCTTGGTAATAGCACCATGTTATTAAGGTATTTAATTTGTCCTATTGATAGTTTCTTATACCTTAGTAATGCTATAAAGCCAGCTATGTCTTTATAGATCCTCTCTTGCATTCTTTGACCTGATTCTTTGCCATTATCCAGACCCCAAAAACCAAATTACTTTTCTTCTTGGATTCATTTTAACTATCTCTCCCAATGTTCCAATTCTTATTACCAGTTTTTCTTTTTTATTTTTGCTATATAACACCAGAAGCTCAGACTTTGTAGGGTTTGTTTTTATATTATTTATTTTATAGTACTTATTTGCTATCCTGATAATTAACTCCAGATTTTGTTTAGAGCCACCAATGAAGGTAGTATTGTTTGCATATGCCAGTCAACTTATTTTTATACTTTTCTTTCTGACTAAGCTTTTGTTTATATCTACTAGCCATTTCACCTCTATTTTGTATCCTCTTTCTAATGCCTGTATTTTGTACAAGAAAGGATTATATACTAACTTTTATAATAGCAGGAAATGCCTTCTCTAGTCAATATTATCCTCTGCTTTGAAGCCTATTGTAACTCCAAATTTCATAATAACTTTAATTCTTCTTCTTGTATATAGCTCCATAATAAAGCAGCATTTTTTTTAAAATTTTAATTTTATATATTGCTCGTTGGATGCTTTCAGAGAACACCAAGTCAAAAGCTTTTTTAATATCTTGAAATAAAATCTGCAGCTCCTTTTTTTTCTCTCTTGCCTCTTCTACCAGATTATTAAAAATATGTATGGGATGCTTGTTGTCTTATTTGAAAGATCTGCATAATTTTGCCTTTTTAGGAGGTCGGCTAAAGCAGAGTAAAATTTGGTTAGGGTTAGAGTTACCTTTTTGATGCAATTATTGTTAGAAGGTTATATAGGAATCAATAATGTAATTTATGCAGTGTGTAGATCATATATTGAATTAACTCCGCTTTAGTCGACCTCCTTTTTAGAATTTGGTGTTGGATTAGTACTAAACTAAGCCTTTTTTGTATAATTCTCACTAGGGTTTTTCTAAATGTTTCTAATAGCATGATATATCTAATACTGGCCAAGATATAATCTCATTCAACTAATTTCAATATTGAGAAATTTTGCTCCATTTTTTATTTTCGTGGCATGATTTTTGTATTTAGCACTAAGTTACTCAAGTTTAAAAAAGCTTTTGTGGCTATAGTAGAGGTCTTAGCTGGGTCAGATCAGACCCAACCTGGGTCAGGCTGGGTCAGATTGATTTTTGAAAAAGGCCCATTTTGTCTTCATTAGAAAAAATTAAAAATAAAATTTATATAGATATAGTATGTTTCTTATAATTTCGTCTATTCAAAAAAAGTATCAATTAATTTTGTCTTTTAAGTAAAATAGGTCAAAAACAATTTCGTCTTCAAATTTTAATTTCAGTGTTTAGAACCCAAAATAATTTCATCCTTATGTATAGTCAGATCAAACTCAGAAAAACCCCGAGTCGGGTCAGAACCAGGTTAATAATAAGTGATATATGCCGAAACTATTTCATTGCAAAAATAAATAAATAATTAATTAATTTAGTATAAAAAAGTATTAATATAATAAAAAGACTTTGTATATATGTACCAGACAAAATTCTTGTGATCTAGTGATCGAATCTGTATTATTTTAAAGCATGTATGCAGCGATCACAAATTGGTCGTACCCTAGAGTACAATAACTGGTTAACTGTTAGGCTATCTGAATACCCGAATATAAAATTGATAAACAGATAAATTATTGAGGTATCTGGTTAACTTAAAATATGATATAGGATAATATAGAGTAAAATACAATTATAATAAATATTTTAATTTGCGTATTATTTATATACTAGCATCATCTGGTGTAAAACTTGTCTATATTATAAATTTAATATATTTTAAATAAGAACACAATTTTAATATTTCGTTTATCGTATTTATTTAATAGATTGATATAAATCGGTTACACTTTAAACTTATACTAGCTTTCAGTTTTTTTGTATAACAATTATTATATTATATGTATAAATATATATTTGTATAGTAAGGGAAGTGCAGTTTATTACGTAATTTCGAGAGGAGAAAAGGGGGTTAGCAGTTTATCACGTCTATATATTATATATAAAAATTATTATTGGCTGTTAATTAGATCACAGGGGGAGGGGTATGACCTCCTAATAAAAATACATTATGTAATAAATGGCACTTCCCTAAGTACTAATTTTATTTTTCTATTACATACTTTCACAGTACAAAATACAATAAGAAAAGTGCAAGTTGAACGCTGCGTAATAAAAGAATTATTCTATACTATTATTGTTCCAAGTTATTTCTAAATTTACTTTAATTCTGAATTAAAATGTGTTCTTTCTCAATTTTCATAATCGTTAATTCGTAATGCAGATCATAAACCACAGAATTAGCAATTTCTTGTAAAAGTTCTCGAGTAATATTTTGAGAATTATTTAGAACTTTTAAAACTACTTCTGTAAACTCTACCATCAATTCTTCTCTTTTTTTATTACTTTATTTTTTGCTCTTTCTAGAAAAAACTTATGAAAACCAACAAATACTGTATTTTCACGAAATAACGCACTCTCAGACACGTTATTTTGAGTACAGTATAGGTATGTTATTTAGAGTACGTGCCGGGGTGTTATTTCAAGACATATATTAATTTTTTTGCCAAGTTAGATTTTCCAAATTTACTGTGAGCTCGATTTTCTAAATAAAGCAATAGTTTTATAGATGTATATAAAACTTGTATTTCGTAATTTAAAGCTATTCTAAATATGTGAGCATAAACTAAAACAACACATATACATATGTACATACTGTATATTATAGGATTAGTTCTGGGTTATCGTTATCAAGTTTTCTTTTTTTTTTTTTTTTTAAGTTGGTGTTCTTCAGCTTAATTTAGACATACCATTAACAAATAGCAAATAACTTTTGAACTCATTCATTGCATTACTATACCAAATGTAAAAAAAAATTTTAACATGTGGTTAAGCAAAAAATAGTTTGGCTTAGTATCAAAAAAAAGTCAAATACTGTACTATAAAACAATAGAGTCTCTTGTGATGGCCAATAATCGAAATAGTGGCATCTTGTATAACAAGAATTCTTAATTGTGAAAAGATATATTCTATTTTAGATTGCTAATTTAATAATAAATGATCTTCATATTTAACAACTATATATAGGGGTGCGTTATTTTAAAACACACCGGGGCATTATTTCAAAACCATATATGCTATTTTTAGGAGGACCAATTTTCTAAAAGGTAGTCTTATCCTAAACCCAGGGTTTACACTAATAACCTAAACCCCAAAGAGGTCTACATTAAGACAATTAATTTAATCCTAGACCCATATCTAACCAATCAAATTTAATTACATGATAAATATGCCATAGCGACCCCGTGATCGACCAATTGAATTCGGTCACATGATGCCGATTCGATCATTAAAAAATTGTTAAAAAAAACTAAAAAAACTTCAAGTTCGTACAGTATAATAATATAAAAAAAAATAAAATAAAATAAAACCATAAGAAAAAAAACATAATAAATTCGTTATTTATTAAAAAGAAACTTATTTATTATAAAAAAAACGTATTTATTATATACATTATTTATTATAAAAAAAAAACGAATTTATTAACTAATATATAAAAAAAAAAAATTGCATATTCGCACGCCCAACCCACACAAAGACAACCTAAAACGACAAAGAAACTGTACCACCCATGATGTCGTATAATAAAATCTTACCCAAGACAACCTGAAACGACAACCTGAAACGGCAACCCAAAACGACAACCCGAAATGACAACCTGAAACGACAACCGAAACGGCAAAGAAACTGCACCACCCACGACGTCATATAACGAAATCGTACCCAAGACCAAGTAACGCACCAGAATCAATGAACGATGAAAGGCAGACCTAATGCGCAGCTTATCCAAAGAGCCAAACCCCAACAATTCCAATAACGACGGCTCTAGCGATGACTCCAACGATGACTCCAGCGATGATTTCAACGACTAAAAGAATCCAATATCCACAAAAAAAACTGAAAAGAGAAAAGAATGTTAATGCATATTGAGAGAAAAAAAACTATCGAACTTTGCGATACAAAAACTCACCTAAACCGTGAAAGAGCAAATCCATTTCCGAACCAACAAAAGAATCCAAGACCCGCAAAAAAAAAATAAACATAAAAGAAGAATAAATATAAAAAAAAAATAAATATATATATAAAAAAAAAAACTTTCCGAAATTGCTTCGTTCGGTCATCAATTGCTTTGTTCGGTCGTCAATTGCTTCGTTCAGTCATCTTGAGTGCACGGTTGACCCGTTAAATCTCAGAAACATACGAACCTAAGCAAACCAAGTAAATACAAGAATAACAAGCAAGAAAAAAAAAAAGCTACTTCCAAGAACTCCCGATACTAGCGACAATATGACACCAACGACAACACCTAACGCGACGACACCATTGCGACGACACCATTGTGATGATACCAACATGACGACACCAACGACGAAACCAAATCCAAAAGGCGACAAGCTAAAAAAAAAATTAAGAAAGTGAAGCAAAAGCAAAGCGAAACAACAAAACAACAAAAAACTGATTATCATAGTGCACGAAAAAAATTTATATATGATTGCCAATCACTGGCAGATCATATGAGGGTCGCTGTGCATATGTAAAATTTGGGTCTAGAATAAAAAAAAAAATTTAATATAAACCTCTATGAGGTTTATATTATTAACATAAAACCCGGGTCTAGGTTAAGGTTTTTCTTTTCTAAATAACACCCCGGGCTGTTATTTCACGAAAATACAGTAATCAGCCAGGACCCCGAAGGATACATATATAACTCAGATCCAGACTCAAAATTTTAATATAACTTTATACATTAATTCTATTAAAAACTTTATACAAAATTATCATATAAGTTCAAATTTTACTATAAATTATACCATTTCAGATTTGAGTTTATATAAAAAAAATATATTAGTACTGCAAAATAAATAAATAAATAAATAAAATTTAACAATTAACAATTTAATCATCTGTGCAGATTGTAAAAAATAACCAAAAAGCAAATAATAATAAATTACTATATGCTCCCCTATATATTAAATGCTAGCTAAATTTTTATATATTAAAAGAATACATTTAAATATTCATATATTTTTAATAATATAATTTATTACAAATACATAATATTGATCAATTATAAATTTCAGAAAAATAATAAAAATAATATATTTTTATTAAAAAAAAAAAAAAATCTACAAAATATATTACAAGAGACACCACAAAAACGCCTTAGAAACACTACACAAATACCATAGAAACACCAAACAAATACCACATAAATGCCATAGAGACACTGTAAAGGCATCGTTCTTCTATCTAAACATCTAATATAATCTAATTCTTCTAACTTTCTTATCTTTACAAACTCAGTACCAATGACGAACATATTAAGTAATGCACCAAAAAGCAACAGTCACCTATTCTGAACCTGAAAAGAATTAGTACTGCATGAATACAACGCTAAAGCAAAAAAAAAAATAGAAACTAATACTTCGCTGTACAATTGAGAAACTCGAATGCCCAAGTAATGCACCAGCGACAAAAGTGTTTTCAAACCAACAAAGTGATACGCCAGCAACGAAAGAACACCAAAATGGTATTGACAAAAAGCTCCAGATAACGCACCAACAGTAAAAAAGACTCCAAACTAGTCGACACCAACGACAAAGAAAGCTCTAGAAAATTCAAATGAAACCGGAATATAAAAGTTAGTATTAATTTAAAAAAACAAATAAAATGAAGAAACAAAAAAAAATTGTAAGAACCCACCCTGCCAAACTCCTAAAACTGAACTTATAAAAATTTGGCTCCTTTGTTTAGAAAGAGTACGCTTGCTAGCAAAGTTATCAAGAATGGGCAAATTTTGAAAGTTTAATATACAGACAGAGAAGCCAGAAAAAAATATCTTGTCCAGTCCAATATTTCGAAGGGCGAAATTTTACAGACCTTTAGCCACTACTTGACGTTTTAACAAAAAAAGTTCAAGTTAAAATGTCCTTCTCTCTTTTCAAAAAAAATTGCTTCGACATTGGAAAATTTTTCTAATCAAGCGATTTAATTCTCGTACTCCACTTTCGCGGGTGTAATGGTTAATAAGGAATTCAATTCCCGCTGGGGCTTAAAAAGATAAAATAAAAATAAACCATACAAAAAAAAAAATATTTATCTTAGATTAGTCATAGATCGTGAAGAAGTGATCTAGATCTAGATCTACAGGAAGAATATTAAATACTGTAATAAAAATAAATAAAATAAAATATGTTAATAAATGTGACAGATTAAAATGAAATCAGATTAAAATGGAATTTTTCTATTTTTTAAGCAAAATTTTAAAATTTTTTAGAGGACATTTTTTAGGGGTTTTTTTAGTATTAGGGTTAGAGTTTAGGGTTAGAGTTATTAATAAACAAACAAGTATATGTGGGTTTTATAAGCTTTAAAGGTGAGCAAGAGAGGTCCCTAGTTTCATTTTAATCTGATTTCATTTTAATCTGCGACAATAAATAAAAAAATAAATAAATGAATAAACGAATAAAAAATAAAATAAAATTGATAACAAGAGATAAAAATTAAAAGAAAAAAAAATAAATAGACGAAAAAAAAACAATAATTAATAAAAAAAAATAAAAATACAAAAAAATAAAAAAAAATTATAAAAATAAATAACGTTATAAAAAAATTTAATTTAAAAAAATGTAACAAAAAAAAAATTTAAATAAAATTTAAATAAAATTTAAATAAAAAAATATTTGAAATTTAAATTAAAAAAAATTTGAAATTTACATTTTGAAAAAAAAAATTAATTAAAAATTTTAAATAAAAAATTAAAAATTTAAAAAAAAAAATTTATAAATAAAAAAAATATATTATAAAAATTAATTAAATAAAATGATAAAAAAACAAATCGATAAAAAAAACAAAAAGATAAAAAAAAATTAAAAAAAAATGTACATTAAATAAAAAAATAAAAAATTTAAAATTTTAAATTAAAAAAAACGTACTTTAAATAAAAAAATAAAAAATTTAAAATTTTAAATAAAAAAAAAACATACGTTAAATAAAAAAATAAAAAATTTAAAATTTAAAAAAAAATAAAATGTAAAAATAACGTTATGTTAAATAAAATAGAAAAAAAAAATAAAAAAAAAGTAAATAAAAAAAATGTGCTTTATTTATTTATTTGTTTATTTATTTATTTTTTTTCTCTTACCAGCAGGTAAGTATTAGGTAGCACCTATTATAATCTGTGAAGATTATACAAAATAAAGATCTAACTTGTTATAAAGATCGTCTTTGTTATACAAATAAACATCTGACTTTTCAAAAAATTATCTGTTGGTTATACAAATTTAAACATATGATATATTGAATAATTATATTAAGTCTATACAAAACCAGGTCTTAGTATTATATATATTCTTCGGGGTCCTAATCAGCCCAGAATTAACCCAAAAACAACCCAAGACTAGAAAGAGAAAATTATTGAATGACCTGAACGAAATTTGAGCCAAGTGCTATGAGTATAAGAAGGCTGGGAATTTGGAGAATATGGTTTATTTAAAAGTACTATACTATTCAAGGATAGTCAAAATAAAGTAGTATTTGGCTACTATGAAGAAGTTTATTTTTGTAGTAAAAAGTATTAAGAATTTGCTAAGGTTCAAGGGTTATTTTTATAGAAAAAGCCCAAGGTTCCAAAAATCTATTGATTGGAAAAATAAATTATAATATTTTCAAATAGACAACGATATGAAAAATAGTTAAGAATATTTTATACTAAGTTGCAAAGATAAATGTACTATTTTGTTGCAATAATAGGCAAATTTTTAGACAGGCAGAAGAAAATAACTAGCAAAATATTAGTTTACCAATAAAGTGCAACAAACAATTTTGCAAAAGTTGCTAGCCAAGAAAACTACAACTCTGAACCAAAAAAATCCTGAAAATGATGGAGTATTAGTAGTAATTATATTAGATTTGTTTTTGCTGTTGCTAGCTACTTTATTAATAATTGTTTGCCAATAATTACTTATTAATAATCATTTATATTTTTTTATTGATATTTATAAAGATAATTCTTTTAGAGTAGTCTTATCCTAAACCCAGGGTTTACACTAATAACCTAAACCCCAAAGAGGTCTACATTAAGACAATTAATTTAATCCTAGACCCATATCTAACCAATCAAATTTAATCACATGATAAATATGCTATGGCGACCCCGTGATCGACCAATCGAATTCAGTCACGTGACCACCGATTCGATCATTAAAAAATTGTTAAAAAAACTAAAAAAACTTCAAGTTCGTACAGTATAATAATATAAAAAAAAATAAAATAAAATAAAACCATAAGAAAAAAAACATAATAAATTCGTTATTTATTAAAAAGAAACTTATTTATTATAAAAAAAAAGTATTTATTACATACATTATTTATTATAAAAAAAAAACGAATTTATTAACTAATATATAAAAAAAAAAAATTGTATATTCGCACGCCCAACCCACACAAAGACAACCTAAAATGACAAAGAAACTGCACCACCCACAATGTCGTATAATGAAATCGTATCCAAAACAACCCGAAACGACAACCCAAAATGGCAACCTGAAACGACAACCCGAAATGACAACCCAAAACGACAACCCGAAACGGCAAAGAAACTGCACCACCCACGACGTCATATAATGAAATCGTACTCAAGACCAAGTGACGCACCGGAATCAACGAATGATGAAAGGCAGACCTAATGCGCAGCTTATCCAAAGAGCCAAACCCCAACAATTCCAATAACGACAGCTCCAGCGACGACTCCAACGACGACTCCAGCAACGATTTCAATGACTAAAAGAATCCAATATCCACAAAAAAAACTGAAAAGAGAAAAGAATGTTAATGCATATTGAGAGAAAAAAAATCTACCGAACTTTGCGATACAAAAACTCACCTAAACCGTGAAAAAGCAAATCCATTTTTGAACTGACAAAAGAATCCAAGACCCACAAAAAAAAAATAAACATAAAAGAAAAATAAATATAAAAAAATAAATATATATATAAAAAAAAAACTTTCCAAAATCGCTTCGTTCGTTCATCAATCGCTTCGTTCGGTCGTTAATTGCTTCTTTCAGTCGTCTTGAGTGCACGGTTGACCCGTTAAATCTCAGAAACATACGAACCTAAGCAAACCAAGTAAATACAAGAATAACAAGCAAGAAAAAAAAAAAAGCTACTTCTAAGAACTCCCGACACTAGCGACGACATGATACCAACGACAACACCTAACGCGACGACACTATTGCGACGACACTATTGCGACGATACCAACACGATGACACCAATAACGAAACCAAATCCGAAAGGTGACAAGCTAAAAAAAAAATTAGGAAAGCGAAGCAAAAGCAAAGCGAAACAACAAAACAACAAAAAACTGATTATCATGGTGCACGAAAAAAATTTATATATGATCACCAATCACTGGCAGATCATATGAGGGTCGCTGTGCATATGTAAAATTTGGGTCTAGAATAAAAAAAAATTTAATATAAACCTCTATGAGGTTTATATTATTAACATAAAACCCGGGTCTAGGTTAAGGTTTTTCATTCTTTTATTATTTCATCATCTTTTTTTTATATATTTAGGGAACTGTTATTGCCACCCCCCATTTTTGTTAATGCCACCCATCCGGCCTCTGACCCAAACCTCCAGCCCAACTTCTGGCCTAAATTATATGACCCAAGCCACAAAACAAGGTCACATGACCAATAAAAATTTTGTCTAAAGCTACTTAGTAACACAAATTTTTGGTGCATTATTTGTGTTACCTTATTATCCAATCAAATTATAGTACCGGAATCATAAGATTTTATAGAATTTTATTAATTTTTTTTTTTTTTTGTGTCAAAGTTCCCACTTTGGGTGAAGTTTATTTAATCAAGCCTGTGGATCAAGGGCGCCTCTTTGGGCGCACCCACAATTGAATTACATTGAATGAGAGTACAACTAGCCACACGTACAACTTTTGGTTGTCTAAT
Organism: Gigaspora rosea; assembly: GCA_003550325.1. Classification (NCBI taxonomy): domain Eukaryota; kingdom Fungi; phylum Glomeromycota; class Glomeromycetes; order Diversisporales; family Gigasporaceae; genus Gigaspora; species Gigaspora rosea. The sequence goes on from QKWP01001081.1 coordinate 42,962, forward strand.
TTAAGTAGTCCGTCCGAAGGTTCTACACTAGTTGCCATACCTACAACCCGACTAGGGAATTGCCTATTAAACCTTCTGGTCCAAGCTTCGCATGTCAATCCTACTTGTGATCACCGGTACAGACCTCCGATACATTAGTCAGTCAAAGACAGTCCCGGATGCTACCTACATCCCCTTAGGACTAATTTATCCTCGCAGGTAAACTTGATAGAGCAGTCCCTGTCCCACACAGGTATTACCTACACTTCGGTAACTTACGCACTCACCGAGGCAAGCAACTTGCAGTCAGGGGATACCCAACCGCTACCATTACCTACTTCTGCCCTTATAAGGTTCACTCCAACTCCGGTACCCACCATCACTTTCCTACCGGTCCTTCACCATTTTCCCAGACTTCCAATCCAGTTGGCCCGGAAGGGTTGATCTACCCGGCATTAG
>QKWP01001081.1:46946-57920 GCA_003550325.1 Gigaspora rosea
GTTTTTCTCCCCTTGGTCCCCAATTCCTCAACATGGGTCCTTTTCCTCCGGTGCGACTCCGGCGGCCAGGTTGGTAGACCTTGTCCCCAAGGACAACGTCCGGTTCCTCGGTTTGGTCCAATATTCCAGTTTTGGTTAGCACCGTCAAAGATCAGAGCTACCTCCTTACTCAGGACTTGCCAAATGGGTTTCTGTTTCTCCGGTTCCTTGGATTTGTCTGTGTCATGAGACACAACTTCGCCCAAAAGCTCCCATTCAAGATAGTAACCAAGGACTACAGGCGATGTACCCAACCGATCGACAAGAAACAGTTACTGGAACACAGGTCTATTTTTTCAAAAGCATCGCCAGTGGGATTTGAACTCAAAACCTGCCACTTGGGGGTGACAACTTACCAACTTCCCTAAGTCGCCACACCCTTATAGAATTTTATTAATAAAATTCTACAAAATCTTAAAATTCATAAAATTTTATTAATAAACTCTAACTTTATGCACTAAGTAAACTTGTAGAGCATCCAAAAATACACCAAATCGGTATAATTATTTTCATTTTACTTGAAATTTGGAGAATAAATACATAATTTTGGATTTTTGATCAAAAAAGTCAAAATTATGCATCTATTCTCCAAATCTTAAGTAAAATAAAAACAATTCTGATGTATTTTTAGATATATACAAGCTTACTTAGTACATAAAGTTAGAATTATTTAGTAAAATTTTCTGAATAGTAAGATTTTATAGAATTTTATTAATAAAATTCTATAAAATTTTATGATTAACAAAATTTTACTAGTTAATTCTAACTTTATGCACTAAGTAAACTTGTACAGTATCTAAAAATACATCAAATCGGTAGAATTGTTATTATTTTACTTGAAGTTTGGAAAAAAGATGCTTAAATTTGACTTTTTGATCAAAAATCCAAAATTATGCATCTATTCTCCAAATCTTAAGTAAAATAAAAAAATTCTGCCGTTTTGATGTATTTTTAGATGCTCTACAAGTTTACTTAGTGCATAAAGTTAGAATTTATTAATAAAAATTTATGAATTATAAGATTTTATAGTATTTTATTAATAAAATTCTGTAAAATCTTATGAATCACAAAATTTTACTAATTAATTCTGACTTTATGCACTAAGTGGACTTGTTTAGCATCTAAAAATACACCTAATCGGCATAATTATTTTTATTTTACTTGAAATTTGGAGAAAAGATGCTTAAATTTGATTTTTTATCAAAAATCTAAAATTATGCATCAATTCTCCAAATTTCATGTAAAATAATAATAATTCTGCTGATTTGACGTATATTTAGATGCTAAACAAGTTTACTTAGTGTATAAAGTTAGAATTAACTAGTGAAATTTTGATAATCATAAGATTTTATAGAATTTTATTAATAAAATTCTATAAAATCTTATTATTCAGAAAATTTTACTAATTAATTCTAAGTTTATGCACTAAGTTAGCTTGTAGTATATCTAAAAATACATCAAAATAGTAAAATTGTTTTTATTTTACTTAAGATTTGGAGAATAGATGCATAATTTTGACTTTTTGGATCAAAAATCCAAAATTATGCATCTATTCTCCAAATTTCAAGTAAAATGAAAATAATTATGCCGATTTGGTGTATTTTAGATGCTCAACAAGTTTACTTAGTGCATAAAGTTAGAATTAATTAGTAAAATTTTGTGAATAATAAGATTTTATAGAATTTTATTAATAAAATTCTATAAAATCTTATGATTCACAAAATTTTACTAATTAATTCCAACTTTATGCACTAAGTAAACTTGTTCAGCATCTAAAAATACATCAAACCAGTAGAATTGTTTTCATTTTACTGGAAATTTGGAGAAATGATGCTTAAATTTGACTTTTTTGATCAAAAATCCAAAATTATGCATCTATTCTCTAAATTTCAAGTAAAATAAAAATAATTATGCCGATCTGATGTATTTTTGGGTGCTTAACAAGTTTACTTAATGCATAATATTAGAATTAATTAGTAAAATTTTGTGAATTATAAGATTTTATAAAATTTTATTAATAAAATTCTATAAAATCTTATGATTCCGGTACTATAATTTGATTGGATGATAGGGTTACACAAATGATGCACCAAAAATTTGTGTTACTAAGTAGCTTTAGACAAAATTTTTTATTGGTCATGTGACCTTGTTTTGTGGCTTGGGTCACATGATTTAGGTCAGAATTTGGGCCGGAGGTTTGGGTCGGAGGCCGGATGGGTGGCATTAACAAAAATGGGGGTAGCAATAACAGTTCCCTATATTTATTGAGCAAGGATATAACTTAATGACTTGTGAAATTCATTATAAAAAATTCGCACAGGTAAATCTTATTTTGATAAAACAAAAAAAGTATTTATTATCAAATAAGAGATGTACAAATCAAGCTTTATTTATTTTTTAATTAAAATTCGAATACACTTATTTTATATGATCTTCATTATTATAAATTATTTTATTGTTAATCGATATAGCTTTTAATATCGTTTTATTATTATTAAATAATTTGTTGATCTGCATAATAAAAAAATTTTTATTTATCTTGTCAAATGGGTCTCTAAGCACTCCCATTTTATTTTTTGGTTTCAAAATTTTGAAACACAAATAAAATTTTTAAACTCTTATTTATTTTCGAAATACATCTGGATCTCTTTGTCTGGCCACTAATGACACCTAATAAATAGAGGTTGCGATTAGTCAAATTTTTTGTGATCAGTCATTGATTGAACATGTGCAAAATAAATCGATCAATGATCGATTATGTGCTTTGATTGGTCAAAAATCATTTGATCGATCAAAATCAGTTTTTTTTAATTTATTTATTAATGTCAAGTACAGAAATAGGATAGTAAGTTACAATTATATCAGGATGATATATAAAGAAATACTATATTTAAAATTTCTAACTAATCATCTAATAATCTATGCAATAGGGCAAGCCTATCACTTGCAGTCAGAGCTAACCATTAGACCACTACAAAAAGAAGATGTGACATTTCACCTCATACTTTTCTATTTTAAACTAAAATGTTAAATTTTTAGTTTAAGAAGGCTAGAGAAAACCAAAAATAGTAAAAAATTTAGATATTAATGAAAAATAGATAAGATATTGTAATTTTGTGAGTACCATTTAAGTATATGTAGATTTAAGTCTGAGTAGTATTAATAATACTTTGAGGAAATTATATTTTTTGTTTCTAGTTTTGTAGTTAATTTTCTGTGCAGATTCCCAATTATATTGAATTATATTTCTTGGTGTCCAGATCTCTTTTATGAACCAATCTAATAGATTGTTAGATAGTTTGATGAAAAAATTTGTTGTGTGTTTGGTAAGAAGTTGTTTTAGAGACTGAAGAATATTTTGAGGTATTGTGCCAAGAATAAGTAGCAGAATACAAAAAGAGAGTTGGAAAGGAGGTTTAATAAGATTTTTGATTAATATATTAACAGAGATGTTTTCAATTTGAAGTTCTTGTTTGGTTTGAGTAATTATTTTGCAAAAAGAGTTTATAAATAGAGTTTTAACTGAAGGGCAATTAAATAAATGTAATATGTCTTCTGTTTGTTTACAGCTTGCACAGTTTGTTGTAAGGTATAGTAAGGGTATCGAAGGTTTAGATTTCGCATAGTTGGTAAATTGTTGAGCAGAATTTTGAGATAGGTTGTATATAAATAAAAGTTATAGTTGTAAGAGTTAATTATGATAAAAAATAACTAAATATTAAATAAAGGTAGATTTTGAAGAGATTTAAGTTGAAGGAGGTTATTAATATTTTGAATAATTTTTTTTTATATGTCAAAGTTCCCGCTCTGGGTGAGAGTTTATTTAATCAAGCCTATGGATCAAGGGCGCCTCTTTGGGCGCAGCCACAATTGTTACATTGAATAAGAGTACAACTAGCTACACATACAACTTTTGGTTTTCTAATTGAAGTAGTCCGCCCGAAGGTTCTACACTAGTTGCTATACCTACAACCCAACTAGGGGATTGCCTATTTAAACCCTCTGGTCCAACGCTTCGTATGTCAATTCTACTTGTGATCACTGGTACAGCCCTCCGATACATTAGTCAGTCGAAGACAGTTCCAGATGCTACCTACATACCCTTAGGACTAATTTATCCTCGCGGGTAAACTTGGTAGAGCAGTCCCTGTCCCACACAGGTATTACCTACACTTCGGTAACTTACGCACTCACCGAGGCAAGCAACTTGCAGTCAGGGGATACCTAACTGCTACCATTACCTACTTCTGCCCTTGTAAGGTTCACACCGATCCCGGTACCCACTATTACTTTCCTACCAGTCCATTACCCAAACTTCTAATCCAGTTGGCCTGGAAGAGTGATCTACCCAGCATTAGGTGCTACTATAGTTTTTCTTCCCCTAGTACCTAATTCCGAAACATAGGTCCTTTTCCTCCGGTACGACTCCGGTGGCCAGTTTGGTGGACTCTCTTCTCCGAAGTTCATATCATCCAGTTCTCTAGTTCCGGTTTCTGATATTCCAATTCTGGAGCACCGTCGAAGATCGTTGCTACCTTCTTACTTGGGACTTTCCAAATGGGTTTCTATTTCCCCAGTTCCTTGGATTTGTCTGTGTCACCGGATACAACTTCGCCCAAAAGCTTCCATTCGAGATTGTAACCAAGGACTACAGGTGATATATCCAACCGATCGACAGGAAACAGTTACCATAACACAGGTCTATTTTTCCAAAGCGTCACCAGTGGGATTTGAACCCTAGATCTGCCACTTGGAGGTGACAACTTACCGATTTCCCTAAGTCGCCACACCCTTAAGAAGAATATTTTTAATGAATTTGCAAAGTTTGAATGTAATAGTAAGTTCTTTTCAAGAAAAAAGAATAGAGGAAGAAAGTAGTTTGAATTTATTTCAATAAGCTTTTTATTAGTGCCCCTTTTAGCAAGATAGTCAGCATTTGTGTGTAGTATATTATTTGAGTGAGCTTTAATTTTGTGTAAAGTTATTGAAATATTTTGGTAATTAAGAAGATAATTTATATCATGTATAATGTCCCAATTTGGAAATTTAATTAAAGTGTTTTGAAAGTATGGTAGATTTTGTAGTATTTGTATTGTAGATGCATTATCTATATGAATATTGATCGATATGTTATTTGGTATTATAAGCAGAAGATAGAAAATAGATTCAGTTTCTGCGTGTATTGAATTTGGTGCATTTGGTATTGCTGCACAGAATTTAATTCTAATTTGGTTATCTAAAATCCAACCTATACCAGTTCAGATATTTGGTGTTTGAGAATAAACTATTAAAGCATTTGAATAGAAATGTAGATTATTTAAGGATATTGTTTTAATAAGATTATAGAGATGAATTAATTCTTCTTGATAAGAGGAAGTTATAACTATATTTTTATCTGTTCAATATTTTGATCTAGAATATTAATTGAAAAATTTGTTGGAGATGAGAGTATATATAGTTGAAAGTGTATTTGGCAAAGAGCTTGGATTTCTTGGTAGTTAATAGATAATTTGAATGATATAGTTTGGTCTATTTTTGTTTTGTGATTTGTATATGAGATAAATTAAATTTTTTGGTAGTAGTATTTGTGTTTGTGATGATGGAGTTAAGAGTATGGTACCAGGAGTATCAAAGTTTAAAGAATAAATTTCAATTTTAAAAGAATTTTCCATAATTGAAATTATCTTTTCAAAATTTGGTTGAGTTGAAGTAGAGTAGATAACCCAGCTATTCTTTTTTGATTTTGAATTGTTTGAGAGTTGTTTGAACCAGAAAGGAGTACGACCACGAGTAGTTTTGCAAGTACAAAGATAGATATTATTCCATGGTAGTAGATAATTATTGTCAGCAGTTAGAAGTTGTTTTAAAAAGAAAATTTTGTTGTTTTGAAGGCTTTTAATTGTAGAAGAATTGCATTTAGAATTAAGAAAGTTATAAATAGAGTTTAGAGTTTGATTTGGGAAAAAGTTTTGATTAATATTTAAATTGTTGATATTGATATTATATTTTAGGAGTTGAAAGAGATAGAAAATGCAAGTAAATTGGTAAAGCATTTGTGTTTAGTTTGGTAAGTGAATGTGTATTGCCATGTTTTAGAGAGCTATTCTTTAATTCTATATTCAAAAATTTGTTTTAGAAGAGGTGAAGAGTTTATAATTTTTTCAGTAATATTGCTTCCTGTATAGATATAGAGTTTGTGAAGTGTAGAAATATTGAGAAGCAAAGGGTTTGTTAGAATATTATTGCTTGTATTTAGAGATAGTTTAAGAGATCTTTTTATTTGTTTAGTTAGGAGAGTTGAAAGTTTGTTGACTTGTTGATTTGTTAAAGATGTTGCTTGAAGAAAATATTCTATTAAAAGTGCGAGAATTGTATTGAAAAGTCTTGAAATTTGAATTGACAAAAGTTTTTTATATTGGATCAGTTTAATAAAGTTTTCAATTTTTTCTATAATTTTTTCGTAAGTTGGTTTAGTTGAGCCAGTACCATTAAAAAAGATTCCTAAATATCTAATTGTATCATGGTGTTTTTGGAGAGGGATAGTTTCATTGTTAAAAGTTATAGGAAGTATAAATAAAGTATTTTGGTATTTGGATTTAGGGGAGATAAGTATTAAATCTAATTTGAAGGGATTTACTTGTATATTGTTAAGTTTATATAGTTTAGAAACACATTTAGTAAGTTTTGAAGTGAATTTGGATCTTTACAGTACCATACTGTATCATCCATAAATGCTAGTAGGGGTATAGTAAGAGTAGGTAAGTTTTTTTGAGTTAGTTGTTCTAGTGGTGATAAAGTATAAATTTTAAGGAGTTGTTTTTGATATTTGGAGTTAACATAACAAAGAATAGAATCATAATAAATTTTCTATAGGAGAGGAGAATAGGTTTCTTCTTGTTCTATACCAGAATATAATGATATAGGTTGTATTGTACTATATGCTATAATAACTTTGGCTTGGCGGTTTGTATGAAGATTTGTAATGAAATCAATGCTATTTTGAGGTATACCAATTCTCTTGCATGCTTCAGCTAGTCTTAAAATATTAATTTTATCAAATGCTTTGGACATATCCTGGAAAAGAATCCAGGCTTCTTTATTGCTTTCTTTGTAATATTCAATTGTATTAAGTAGAATTTGAATAGGTGTATGTGTTGAAGAGTTTTTAATAGCTGCAAAGTTAAAATTGCTTAAAAGTTTGTTTGAGAGATAATATGATCTAATCGGTTTGTAAAGATTTTAGTAAGACATTTTTTGAGAGGTTCAATAAGTGAGATAGGACGAACTTGATCAAGTGTAAAGTCCTAATTTGATTTTTTTGGAATAAGGTATATATGAGACTATTTTCAGATTGAGAGAATTTGTTAAAGGTGCAAGCATTTAGAAAGAAATAGTCGAAAAGCATTTTGGCTTTGAGTTGAGAGAGATTTGATATGTTCATAGTTAAGGCCTAAGGGTCCAGATTATACATGAAGACGAAAGCATTTCGGGTTCTAAAACCCGAAATTAAAATTTGAAGACGAAATTGTTTTTGACCTATTTTACTGGAAAGACGAAATTATTTGATACTTTTTTTGAATAGATGAAATTATAAGGAACATATCAATATAAATTTTTTTTGTTCTTCCTTATAAAATATTTTAATTTTCTCTAATGAAGACGAAATAGGCCTTTTTCAAAAAAATCAATTTCGGTGGCATCACTAGTCCAGATGCCTTTTGGTTAGGTAATAAAAAAATAGTTTTAGACCACTCTTTATTAGAAATTTTGAATAAAAGATTTTCATAACAAGGTTCATATTCTGGGTGTGGTTTGTAAAGATTGTAAAATTCAGAATTTGGGGAGATTATAGAAAGAGGCTGTTCTTGGTAATAGTTTTGAAAATGATATTGAATTTGGGTTTTAATTTCTTCAGGATTTGTTAAAAGATTGTTATTTGTAAGAAGTCTGTCAAGATGTATACTTGAATTGAATCTCTCAAGAGCCTTTTTAAAGAAGAGTTTTGGATTTTGAATAAATTTAAGTCACGCTCTTGGAGTTTGACTTTAATTTCTTCTTGTATTTTTTGTTTTATCTCAAGTTCAATTTGTTTTTTTAGATGTTTTTCTTCAAGATTGAGAATAGAAGTATATTGAGAGTGTAAGAGATTTGTATTTAAAGTTAGAGATGAGATAAGGGTATTATGTATGTATTTGTTATAATAGTTAAAGAGTGAGTTAAAGAATTTTTTTGATTTTAGTAGTTTCTTGTTAGAAATTAAATACTTGAGTTAATAGTATATAGGAGAAAGTTTTATTTTTGGTTTATTAGAGAGATTTCTAGAGATTTTTTTAAATGGTATAAATTTTAATGCTGTTTTGTTGATTATTTTTTCGATTTGTTGCCAGGTTAAGTTTAAATCATTGATATTTTAAATTTTACTTATATTAGGGTGATTTTTTTAAGTCTAGAATCAGTAAAGTTTTGGTAATTAAGAATGTGAGTTTGTGAGGCATGTTTTCATAAAAAAACCTTCCTAGAAGGCTGTTTGTATTGGTTTTGTGGAATAGAAAGAATGATTTCAAGTGAAACTATGTTGTGATTAGAGTTAGTAGAGACTGTGTCAAGAATATCAGTATAGTCTATAAGGGAAATAGATAAATTTGTCCATATTTGGTCAATTCAGCTATATGAATTTTTGTGGGAATAAGTAAATTTAGTTGAGTTTGGATGAAAAAGTCAGTATATATCATGAAAGTGTGGTTTTAGAGTTTTGATAAGTTGAGATTCAGGAAGAGAGATTTTTTTTGGAGGATATCGGTCAAGTTTAAGATTTGGTGTTGAATTAAAATCACCTATAAGTATGATTTTGTATTTTGAAGTTTGAATAAAAGTGTTGATTTGCTTAAGAACATCTTTTTTTGTTGTGTTTTTTCTTTAGTAGGATAGTAAATTTGAATAACTTGAAGAGAAATTGATGGAAAAAAGAATTCTATACTTAGAATAAAACCTTTGTATTCAAATACTTTGCAAATGTACTTGGATATTTAATTGTGAATAAATAAACCTACTCTAGCTTGTCTATTGTTAACAAAAGGACTCCAAAAGTTTTGGTAGTTAATTAGGTTCTTAGAAAGTTGTAAGAATTTAGATTTTTTTTAATGATAAGTGAGTTTCAAAAAGACCAAATATATCTATTTGGTTTTCTATAATGTGATCATAGATAAAATTTTGTTTAATATATGATGATAAACCATTAATATTAAGGGAATTAATTTGTATTTTTTGAGAATAGTCTGTAGGTAATTGTCTAGAGTTAAATAATTTAAGTTCTATATCAGAGTAATATAGTAAATCTTCAAAAGGTAGAAATATTATATAATCTGGTATAAAATTTTCATATAGAAGGTATATGTGTGCTTCTGTGAAAATATGATCAAATCGGGAATGGCTTGATAGAAATTTTTATATATTGGTTTGAATAGAACATAGGATAATATTCTTATATATAATGCAAAAAAGAACCCACAGTTTGTGGAGAAGGGAGTGCTTGTAGTCTATGGTAGTAAAGAAATTTGTTATAACATGCTTTGGGTTGTATATTTCAAAAAGGTTAGGATTGGGGATTGATGTAGTTTCTTTCATTTAAAGAGTTTGTGGATAGTTCAATTTCTTCATCACTGAAGTCTTTCAAGTATGGATTCATCATAGATTTCTGATATTGGGTAGTTGTTAGACCTGATAGCAGTTAGTGATAGAGAAGTATTAAAGGAGAGTTGTACTTCAGAAGGAGATAAAGGTATGGTATCTGAAGTACTGTAGTTGTCTTCTGTAAAAGTGCTCGCCATGTACTTGGTTCTCACAGTTGTGCAAAAAGCTAAAGCCTGCTCTGTACGTTGAGTCTAACTGTTATTAATTAGTTCTTCCACGTAGGTCAAAATCGGTTGATCAATTATAATTGATTATGTATTTGGATTGGTCAATATGCTTAATTGGGAAATTGTTAGATCGATTATGATTTATAACCGATTATATCGTATATTAAATCCATATCTAATTTATTATATTATTATAATCAAAGTTATTAACTATTAATTAATAATATTAATAATGCATTATTAATTTTTATTATTAACTAAAAACTCAGAGATCCCATCACTAAAGATACGTACGGTGCAAGAAATCTAAAAACTATAATTAACCCATATATACACCTCAATGAAGTATACTTTATATTTAATTAATAAGTAGCTGCACAACAGATAATAAATTATATAAATGCAAAATAACATCTAGGGGCATTGTTTGAATAATGATTAGGATTAAGCTTATTTTGATTAAAATTCAAAATTATAGTTTTGGAAGTTATTTCGCATTTATACAGAAAGTCTAATTTAGAAATGTTGAATAACTGATATAGAGTTAGGCAGGACCCAAAGAATATATATAATACTGAGATTTGATTTTGTATAGACTTATTATATAATTTTTTGATATGTCATATGTTTAGATTTGTATAGCCAACTAGTAATTTTTCAAAAAGTCAGATGTTTATTTGTATAACAAAGACGATCTTTATAACAAGTTAGATCTTTATTTGTATAATGATATACTAATATGAGGAAAATAAAAATATTAATAATCCCAAAATTTTTGAAAAAACTGCAAAAATTTATAAAAATTTTAATTTTGCAGATTTTTTAAAATTCGCACATATATACAATATTGGGAATAAAAAGTAAATTTCCATAGTAAGGAATAACCAGAATTTACTTTTATTCCCACCATATAACATAAATAAATAACTAAACTAATATAAAAAAAGCACGTTTTTTTTATTCACTTTGTTTTTTAATTATATCATTTTATAGTCGTTTTATGCTTTTATTCCCTTTATTTTTTATTATTATTATTATTTTATTTAATAATGTAATGTTATAGTATCAGTTTTTTTTT
>QKWP01001081.1:58480-99794 GCA_003550325.1 Gigaspora rosea
TTTTATTTATTATATTTTTTTTTGTTTCTAATGATTAATTTTTTTTTGTTACAGTATATCACAATAGTTAGAACAAAAAAAAATAGTTTGTAGATTACACGAATCTACATAAGTATTAAAATAAGTAAATTTTTTATTTATTCTTTGTTTTTTTTTGTTAGCTTTTGTTACAACTTTATTAATATATTTTTTGATCTTTTATAGCATTTTTGTGAGTTTTTCTAGTGAATTTCTGATTCTTGTAATCATATGGCATTCTTGGTGATTTGGCAGCGTTTCGTAGTAATTCGACATTGTTCCTGCAGTGAAATGACAGCATTTTTGTAATGAAGTAACTGCGTTGTGGTAATTTGATGGCGTTCTTGTGGTGATTCAATGGTGTTGTTGTAGTGATTCAATGGTGTTCTTGTTTAATTTTACGGGCTTCTTGCAATGAAGTGATGGCATAGTGATTCAACGTTGTGGTAAGTAAAGTGATGTAGTAACTTAATGGCATTTTTGTTGTACTTGTATGTGTTCTTGTGGTGAATTACAGCACTCTTGTAGTGAATTGACAGTATTATACTCATTCTTGTAGTGAAATAGCGGCATTTTTTTGGTGATTTGACAAGGTTCTTGTGGTGATTATATGGCGTTCTTGTGGTAAAGTAATGACGTTCTTGTGGTAACCTTGACAGTGTTTTTGTAGTAATTAATAGTGTACTTGTATTCGTTCTTGTGGTGAATTATGTTGTTCTTGTTGTAAATTAATAGTATTCTTGTATGCGTTCTTGTGTTTTTTTTCTTGTGGTGAAAATAATATAGTACCTTTGTAAAAAAAAAAATTTATATTATAAATTTATATTTATTCTATATTAAAATAAATATTGTTGTAATAAAATAAAAATAATTAGAAATTTATAGTAATTTTTAATGTAGTGTAGTGGGATTAGTATTCAGTATATTACAATGTATTTTTTTTTAATAATAAAAAAATGTATATACAAAATTTTTTTCTTTATTGATAGCTGTGGGGTCGCAGATTTTCGCAAATTTTTAATAATTGGTCTTTTAATAAAAACTTTTCCAATGTTAATTGTTAAAGATCTGCGCAGAAAATTAAATTTGTGCAGAAAATAAAAAAATTTCTTTGCCAGGGTTACAGATCTGCATTAATTTTTAATAATTGTTTTTTTTAAAAATTTGCACAGAGCTGTACTAAAAAAACTTTTCCGATGATAAACTCAGATCTGAAATTGTATAATTTATAGCAACATTTGAACTTATATGATAATTTTGTATAAAGCTTTTAATAAAATTAAGTGTATAAAGTTATATTAAAAACAGTCAACCCTCCATAAATGCAGCTTGTAGGGACAAGCCTACAACGTGCATTTAGGGAGGTTTGCATTTAGAGTGAGCCAATTAAATTACATCTTTAAAAATTTGATCAGCAAGTTTGTGTAACTTCTACTAAAACTGTATAACCTATCTTAAATACTAAAATTGATTGGCTACATGCATTTAGGGAGGTTAGTGTGATATAAAATGTTATTTAAGAGAACGTGCATTTACAGAATATAGAACGTGCATTTACAAAATATAGAACGTGTATTTACAGAATATAGAACATGCATTTGCAGAATATAGAATGTGCATTTAGCACTAATAACATCTTACGGAATAGAAAAAACGTGATTTAGGGAGGTATTGCATTTATGGAGGTTGCATTTATGGAGGTCCGACTGAATTTTGAGTTTGAATCTGAGTTATATCAGAGTTCTTCGGGGTCCTAGTTAGGCCATGCAAAGTTGATTTTTTGTTTCATTACATGGATTTTAAAATTTGGGCCAGACAGTTAGTTTTTTTTTGCAAAAAGAATAATGTGTGCAGTGCTAACCTAAGAAAGAAAAGCATTGAAAATCATGTGAAAACACACAACGGCATATATAGGGGTCCAGTATTATGCGATGCAATAAGGTGAATTATGTGATATAATCAGGTCAGTTATGCAATAGGTGCAAAATGATTTAAAATTATGTGAAATAATTGTTTTTTTCTTATTTAACCTCTTGATGTCTAACATCAATGGACATTATATAAACCAATATTTAAGAGGTATCACTTTATTTATCTTATCATTATTACAGTCAAGCCCCACAATAGTCACGTGCCAAAATTGGACTTTCTATGTGCCTATTGCGAGATTTGGACTAATGCGAGCCAAAATTTATATATAGTATATATAATAAAATAGAAAAATTAAAGTGACTATAGCGAGATTGTGACTAATGCGAATGTGAATATTGCGGGGTTACACTGTACTTGCTCTATTTAGCAATTCATTATGCTTACAATATAAAATAATGTACTGCTGAATAATACTACTATTTAAAATATTGATCCACCAATTATATAACAAGGATGCTTTTTATTTTTGCCAATTATGCGAAGCATCCATGATGCGAAAATTTGGTAAATTATGCACATATTAGTTTTCACATAATTCTAAACACCCTAGGTTACTTTTCTAAAGTTCTAAACTATCTGGTATATTTGGTTGTCAATTTCTTACAACATGCAAATATTTCATACATTCCACCTATCTATGTAAGTGGATCAAAACCAAGCCTAGTGGTGGGTGGGCGGGTATTTACTTAACCATCCATTATCCCTTACTCATACATCATACATATCCAACTCTTAACTACATCACCCTGTCATTAAATATGCCCACTTTTCTACCCATAAAAATCTATCCACCCTTACTCTCCCTTTCGTAAAAGATCCATTTTTACCCATTCTACTCAACTAACCCTCATACAACTATAAAAAACCTATCCACTCAAAGAAAAAACAAAAAAAAAACAACCAAATAAATAAATAAACAAATAACAAAATATTTAAATAAAAAAAACACTAAAAAAAATTTTAATAAAAATAAATATAATTTTAAAAAAAAATTTACCGAAAAATATTAAAAAAGATAAATAAAAAAAAAAAGAATTAATATAAATATACCCGTAGGGTACATTAAATTTTTTGTACCCATTATTTTGATTATACAGTATTACATACAAAAATAGTAATTAGGTTAGGATTAGGGTAAGAATTATATTAGAGTTTGGGTTTAGCTGTTATATAGTAAAATCACTCAAGGAAATCTTTTATTAATGCGCAGAAAGTGGTTTAGTATGCAATTTCTTGCAAAATGAGCGAGTTTTGTCAAAATGAATATTTGTTTTAAATTTTTCTGATCATGTAACATTACACCTGATTTGAGTTTGGTAGAGATCAATAGGTCACATGATGCAGGTATATGTACCTTCGGGTACATATAGATTAACCCAAAAAAAAAGGTTAAAATAAAAAAATTAAAAAAATTAAAAAAAAATAAATAAATAAAAAAATAATTATTTTCATAAATAAAAATAATAAAAAATTTATATTAAATTTATAAATAAAAAAAAACAAAAATTTGTGACCTCTATTCTTATAATTAAACGATTATGATTGTAATTGTGATTGCTAAAGCTAGCCAAATTTATCATGAGTATAAGTTTGTATCAAGTGATAAATTAACTAGCTTTATCACAAAATTACAATAACCGCAAAACTAAATAAAAATTAAATTAACACAAAATATAAATTTTTTATCATTTAGACCATACAAAATAAATTTCTTGGTTTATATAACCTAGCCAGGTCCAAAAATTGAAAACTATAAATTTTTTTTTAATTAGACAATAGAAATAAGGTCAATGGGTCTAGACCCCTGGGGGGTTGTACAATGATATAGTAGTACCAAATCAACCTTAACCAAACCAGTCTTGTATATCGATTTGCATGTGATAAATTTAGAAGAATCCGGTTTAATGTATCGGAGATAAATTTTTCTTTGTTTTTATTCATTTCTGGGGTGAGACTGGGTCACAAATGAAATGTTTTACATAACAATTCCATTAGGCATAGAATATACAACAATTTATTAATTGGACATATAAAAAAAATTTAATTTAAAAAAAAAAATCTGAGTGGCCGGGTCAAAATTTTTATTTTATGTTATGTAAACCAAGAAATTTATTTTGTATGGCCTTATTAATATACTGTACAAAAATTTCATCGGCCAAACAAATTTTTAAGATCATAATATAAAGTTTGTAAATAAACTTTACATGTGATTTTAAAATTTGATTGGCTAGTGAAATTTTGATATATTTAAATTTTAATTTTATCATAATGATTCTTTTTTTTAAATATATATATTTTTTTTATTTACTCAACTTTTTTAATTTATTTTATTGTTGTTTTTTTTATTAAAGATTCTCATAATTAGAGCTTGTACCCGTATAAGTGTTACCCGGGTAACCCGGTTAACACCTGTCAACCGGGTCATAGCTATCGTTAACCGGGTGACCCAAATTAATTATCCATAAAACGTATGTACAGTACGTATGTCCGTTGGGAGTGAGGTTATTTTAAATTTTATTATTTAAACCCAGTTTATTTTCTGACGGCCTCTAGCCATTGGAGAATAAACTGATTATGTTACAGCTATTATCATGATTCTCGGGCACCTGCAAAATTTGCCGAGCCCGGAAAACTTATATATTAAATTTTATACATAAAAATTAAATAAATTTATCAGTTACCATTATCATTATACGTAGTTTTTTAAAAAAAAAATGCATATGAGAATTTATGATTTTGTGTCAACCAATCAAAAAAACTCAGTTTCTCGGATTATTAAGATGACCCAGTTTATAATATTGTAAATGGGTGAGTAACCCAGAGCTTAAATTTTTTAACAGGTACAACCTCTAAAAAAATTACATACTCTTAAGAGCTACCTCAATTTTGCATTAGCCAATCAAACAAACTGGGTCAACCGGGTCACCTAGGTAACCCAGATTTTTTAAAACAATCCGGTTTGTGACCTGGTAATAATCTGGTAAACGGGCGAGTTATCCGGAATTTAAAATTTATTTCGGGTACAACCTCTACTCATAATAATTTATTTAATATTTATTTTTTTATTTATTTTATTGTTTTTTATAATTTAACAATTCTTTTTTTTTAATTTATTTAAATATTTATTTTTTTTTATTTAATAATTTATTTTATTTGTTTTTTAATATACCACTAACTAATTAGTGTATTAAGAATAATTGTAGAGGAAGACCGATAGAGAAAAAATGTTTGTGTTGGATTATAGTGATGGGAAGAGAGGTTTCAGGGAAAGTGAGGTTTTTAGAAAAGAAAGGTGGTTGGAAAGGAAAGTTCAGGAAATTAAAGATTGTCAAGAAAAAGGAAGATTGTTAGAAAAAGGGAAGGTTGTTAGAAGAATGGAGGGTTTGTTGGGAAAAGGTTATCGGGAGAAGTGAAGATTGTCGGGGAAGGGAAGGTTGCCAAGAGAAGGAAGATCGTTGGAAGAAGAGAAGATTATCAGGAAAGATATTATCAAAGAGGTTGTAATTGTCAGAAAAGTAATTGTTTGAAAATTAGTGGGATACCGAAACCTTTCAGATTCGTCTTACGAATCATCTAACTCTTCAGAAATCAAATTACAATTTTGGGATTGTAGTTCCAAAGACAATAACATGGTTTTTGAAGAGTTAGATGATTCATAAGACGAATCGGAAAGATTTGGAGAAACAAGCAAATTTTCGAGTGTCCCACAAATTTTTAAAATTATCTGTAAATAAATAGTATCGGGAAAATGATTGTCTGAAAGTGCATCATGCTAGTTTGTCTATACTAAATAAAGTATAAGACAGATTGTCTTATGCACTACATATAAATTTTGTTTTGGAAAAGTTTCAGAATTTTTGAATAGTTTTAGACTTTTGGGTTTAGTTTTGAGTAGGATGTCAGAGTTTCGGTTTTGGTCATCAGCTCAAAGTTGTTTTAGCAGCATCATTACCTGTGACATTGTTCACGGTATTAACAAAACCAAGAAACAGAATACAGATCCAGTAAATATTTTGAAAGTTGAATTCTAGTAATAAAAAAATTCATAGTATATTTCCGGAAGACAAGACAATTTTTATAGTGATCATCATGCACTTTAATCGAGAGAAAAACCTGTTAAAGCAATGCTTGGTTAATAGTTCTATGAGATGCATATCATGATATGAGATTTTGCAGACATACGCACGTACGATGCAGAAAATCTAAAAACCCAATTATACCTTATAAATGCTTTAAAATCTAAATTATTAACAGCAACAAAATGTGTATGTACATAAATTTTTTTTATTGAAGTTGATAATTTATTTTTAAACATGTTAGTTATACTGTACATAAAATTAAATTATTGACTTCAATAAATTTAAGTATGCATTTAATTTCGTAATTGGTTATGCATATAATTGATCATGATCGATTAAAGAGTATAATCATAATTGATAGAACTAACTTTTGAAATTGATCATATGATATCAAGTTCGAATCTCTAATTGTAATCAATTAATTTTATGAATAATCATAGCCTTTAATCGATTATAATCGATCAAAAGGCTATGATCGATTATTAAGTTTGATCAATCATGATCGAACATGAAATTTTGTAATTGATCATGACCGATTCGACCAAGCAATCGGTCATATCATGTTTGATTTCAATTTCTACTAACGAATACGTAAGTTAGAATAAAATGTACAAAGTACAAACTGCATATAGCCTTAAATAGGTTTTAGGTAGTAATATAAGAAGCAATCATTGTGTCACCTATCATTAACCTGGGTTCAACCCAGGTTGGGTTGAGTTGGGTCAGACCAGGGTCAGATTTGAAATGAGGCAGATCAGACCCGAATTGGGTTTGGCATAAGGCAGGTTAGACCTGGGTCAGGTTTGATATAAGGCGAATCAGATCCAGATCGAGTTTTGACCCAAGTGGGTCTGATCCGGGTCAGGTCCAAACCCAACCCAACCCAACCCATTAAGACCCCTAGGCTATAGAATATGCTCTTTTAATAAAAGTATAGCTTATACCAGATATGCCTAGTGAGTGTTTGTTTTAGCTTCTCTTATGCAATTAGTCCATTTAGGCTCTTGAATTGTCTATTCTATTTCCTAATACTATGCTAGATCAATCTAATATTTTGGCTTGTACTCTTTGCTCCATGCTCTTGATATGTTTTCAAATTTATGCTGCCTTTTTCTAAAATGACTCTGGTAAAACTCTTTAATCACATCTCTAATTTTGTATGGTTCAGTTATTAATTCTCTTACTCTATGGCTTAACTTTTCTCGTTTTAGCACCCTATCGATTAAAATCTTTTGCCAGAGTCACTTCAGAATGCTATTCAACATTAGCTTATTATTTTTTCTAATTAATCTGTATCGCTTTCCATGTTTTCTACAATACATTTCTCCTTCCATTTTTGATTTTCTAAATTTGTCTTCTTATTTAGAATTTTAATCCATTTTTTTATCATATTAAAACTACACTTTCTTCTATATTGTTGGTATAAGAAGGATTTAACTACTGTTTTTTTTATTAATATTTTGAATTTGACAATCATAAAGTAGCCTATCTACAGGATTCGCTACTTCTCCTGTTTTTCTCATAGCTTTACAGACAATTCTTTTTAGGTTCTTCATGTCTTTAAAAATAGGGCTTCTATCTACATTTTTGTTAATCTTATTCCTTGTATTTCTGATCTATTTGAAGGTGATATGTTGATTTGCTGCCTTTAGTATTGCCTTCTCAATCTAATCCTATTTTTCATTAATTTCTCCTTCTTGGCACCTTTCTACCTACATTGCTCTTATCCTGCTCTGTTTGCCTTAGAAGTTTCTCTAGTAGGCCTTGGTAATTTTTTCAGTCTTACTTGTGGCTTTGTCATACAAAAAAATATGGCATTTAGGTATGTTTTCTTCTTTTCTGGGTTTATTTTTGAACCTTAGAATTTCTCCTATATTAAGGAACAGCCATACTAAATTGTAATTACTTCCTGTGATTAGGCTCATATCTTTGATCAGCAGCTTATTATAACTCTCTTGAAAACCATATGCAATCTATTCTAGTTCAGCTCCTTTTATTTGTCTATATATACTTTTTTTCTCTTGGATTTCAATGCCTAAAGCATTCTATAAAGCCTAACTTTTCTATTCATTTTGTTATAGGCAGTTTCTTAATTGTTTGTTTGCCTTTCTGATTTGTTGTATCTAGTTCAGCATCTAGAATTTTATTAAAGTTACCTCCTAGGATGTAATAAGTATTGGCCTTAGCTAATGTTATATTCTTCATTAGCTGCTTTGTATTTCCTTTATTCTATTCTTATTATTCAGTGGAAGGTATATAATATATATTTTAAAAGCAACCTTTTTGAATATAAGGACTATTCCAATCATATAAGGGTTCAGTTTTTTTATCTTTGTAATATGCCTGTTCCAGTTATTATCAATTAATATTCCACCTTCTAATTCTTTTCTTTTTGTCATTTCTGCACCCCCTAATATATAGAGTCTTGAATTCTAATAAATTTTGCTTCTTTCTCACTAATGTTTGTTTCAATTAATTCAATGCTACTTAGTTTTTGTTCTTTGCTATAGACACATACCTCTAGTACCTTTTGCACATTATTTTTTATACCATTGATATTATGCACTCCAACTTTCAATACTGTATATTTATCTATATCCTCTCATATAACTATAGCTTTCAGCCTCTGGCTTTTATTTTCTTTAGCACTATAAGGTACCAGATACACAGTGGCTCTTGATATAACAGACTCTTGGTATAATGGAGACTAAGTAAAATCTTGATATAATGGATTAAGGTTCAAATCCACATCATAATAAATACTACTTGATATAATGGATTTACTAATAAAACTCACGATAAAGCGGGTTTAAAAAATTTCTCACTATGTGCCCAAGGTACTACGTTATATCGAAAGCCACTGTGTATTCACTCACAGTAGTCTCACAGTACTATTAATTATTGATTCAACTGGGGCAACTATTAGAAGTGATTAAGGCACTTCTGTTCCTGCTCGCTTTCTAGATTTCTTTATAAATCTTGTTTTAAATGTCTCTTATTAGGAAAGAAATAATTGTCTCTATGAGTTCTGAGTCTAAACTTGTACTATTCATCTTTACTCTTTCTTCTTGTCTATAATTGTTTGTATCTGAATCTACTATTGACCTTTTCTCTTGTAGTTGGTTCTCTTCATTTTGTTTCTTGCTATTCCTATACTTGAACCTATGCTCATTGTAACTTTGTTCCTTAACTTCTAGTTTGTTTATACTGTTACTCTGAACCTTTTTACTATCTATCATTTTGTTTTTACCCTTCATCTCCAAAACTCTAATCTCTTTAATTTCTGCTAATCCTGTATTATTTGATTTTTCTTGTAAACTTTCTTACAAGGCTCCTACTACATATGATTAAACCTCGATACCCATTCTAATCTAGCAGTATAGTACTATACTGGCCTATTTACTATACTTTGAAGATCCTCTTTTATTTTAAAGTAAATACTAGCAGTTCTTTTCTAATTCCTATTACTGTTTTGTGAGATATATACAGCCTTTGCATTACTTCCTTTCAGTTGTTAAAGCAATACAGATTCTATTGCTAATATTGGCACATTTCTAATTATATCTTTAATTTTGTTTCTCTCAATGAGGGTTTCTTTGTTAAACCTGCCTTGTGTTATTATGACATGTTTGCTCAATTTGAAATAGACTTACTATACTATTTCTAGAAAAATCTTTTTTTTATCATTCTTTGGTTCTACTTTGATATATAAAGCTTTTGTTTTCCTATATAGCATCACTCTATAAATAGTAGTTAATCTACTATAAAAACTAAGTAACCTTTTTATTTGCACTACTCTAGTAAACGTTAGAATGTTCCAAATTGTTAAACCAATTTTATCTTTCTTTTTCCCTTTTTTTCCTTCAATAGTAGCTCTTATCAAAGGTGCCTATCTTAAACTATATATGTTTATGTTTTTAAAATGCTTGTAGGTTTAGACATTAGTTTGTCTTTACACTTTATATCTACTACAACCTTACTTTCTTCTATTTGTATTTCTCCTTTTTCCTTGTCTTTAGATATTTGGTTACTCAATTTTTGTGAGGTATAAGTACTACTATTGTAGTCTTAAACAGAATTTTCTCTATTTTATAGTCTAGAACTTCACACTCCATCGATTAAAACTTCTTTCACTTCTTCAATATATGTGGAATTATCTTTTATCTCTTTACCTGATATATGAGTCTCTTTCTTTTTGCAAACCTCTAGTTTGGTTGCTATTTTATATTCAATCTATTTGTATATCTCAAAGACTTTCTTTATTAGATACACTGCATTTTGGTTACTTAATCTAAGCCACTTAGCTACATTTCTATTCTTATTTGTACTTTCTAGTCTAGTGCCTGTAGCTAATATTATATATTTTCTTCTGTATTAGTGAATATATTCTTGTATTCTTATAGTTCTTTTATTTTAGGATCTTCTTTATTCTAGAACTTTTCCTGTTATGTTGTTTTAACTTCTAATATTTATTTTTTTTTATACACTTATTAGTAATAACTATTTCTAATATGTTTGTTTATTTATATAACCAAATCTGGCTAATCTCACATTTTGTTTATTTGTTTTAATCTACATGTTTGTTGTTGTTAGCAGTGATCTGCAAAATGAGGTATTTGCAATCGCCCACTTTTTGGCAAAAAATTTTTCTAAAATATCATTTTTCGAAAATATCTCTGTGGATATTATTGCTTTTGGCTTTAATTCTTATAACCCTTATATTAAAAAGTTGTTTTCTTCAAGTTTGTTTAAGTCTGCTCAATAAGTTTCTTATACTACTATGGTGTATAGTATCCAAATTTCTTAGCTGAAATTTTGGTACAAGTAATTGACAGGAAGAGTTGTATTAAGGTTTTGTATTATTATATAAGTTATGTATATTTAATATATATATATATAATAATGCAAAACCTTAGCGATCTTATAGCCTGTAATTGGATTTTAATAGTTTTGGGCTTGTTAGAATTGCTTCATTAAGATAACCATTTTGGTAGTAAAATCATCTAAAACAGACTAGTAGATCAAGAGTTATTTAATATTAAATATATTTATATAATATATTATAAATATTAGTTATACAGTCAAACCCTGCAATAGTCACATGCCAAAATCGGACTTTCTATGTGCCTATTGCAAGATTGTGACTAAAGTGAGCTAAAATTTATATATAGTATATATAATTAAATAGAAAAATTAAGGTGACTATAGCGAGATTGTGACTAATGTGAATGTAACTATTGCGGGGTTTAACTGTATATTAACCAATCAGAATTGAGATTAGGGTGATTACATCATACATGGATAGGTTAGCTATTAAGAAAAAAAATATTACATGAAAAATAGCATGCTCTAACTAACCCTAACCCATTAAACCCAGCCTAAATTAGATTAGGGTTAGGGTAAAATTACGGTAAAGTTAGAGGTTAGTTTAGGCCAGTTGTTGCCGATCATTTAATGCTGGTCAACTGATAGTCATCTGACGTGCGTCAGATTTAATCTGACACAAGTTTTAATCTGATGCACAACATATATAATGATCTGTATAATTTTTTTGTTTTGTTGCTTTATAGTTGTTTGTTTTTTAGTATTGACACTCTTGGTATCATCATTTTTGGTACCATCATTTTATTGCCAAAAGTTGTTATAATTTTGTTAACACTTTTTAGTAAGTTGCTATTTTTTTTATCTTTTTTAATTTTTTTTTGCTACCTTTTAGCAGGTCTTTTATCACTTTTAGTATATTTTTTATAGGCCTTATGATTTTTGTACATTCTCATCATTTTTGATATTGTCTCTTTTTCAAAGTCACTATGATTTCTTTTAGCAAGACGTTTTTTGAATATGTTTTTTAATTGAGCTTTTAATATATTTTTTATTAGATCTTGTAATTCTTTGCAAGTTACTCACTGCTTTTTAATATTTTTAGGCTTTATTATTTTTTTGATAAATTTTTTTTTGTTTTTTTTTACCTGGATTTTTTTCTACTTTTTTTACTTTTTTTCATGTTTTTTTTATTTTTGCTTTATATTGTAAATAATCATATATAAATAAATAAAAAACAATTCTAACCACTGTCCTGGATGATTTCACTAAAAATCATCTAGATTACACAATTTTATATCGATCAATGAAAATCAATTTAATTTAAAATTTATTATACCGATACATAATCACACATATAATATAGTAAAAAAAACTCTTTCTCGTAGATCTGAAAATCATAATAAAATTGGCAAACAGTATAATTGGCATAGAGTTTTATCGTATAACTATAATACAAATAGTCAAAGGTGGCCACGGTTGGCCTCTCAACCTAAAGGAGACATAATTATTAGACGAAAGAGGAAGGCAGTCTTACTACAAACACCAACTTCTTTTTTTCTCCTCTCACCATCCCTACGGGGGTTGGCGAAACGAAAGATACAGGATGTAGGTGAGATTTTCTGGGTCACGTGAAAAATTGATCTCTGACCTACTTTAACCGAGGTGATGATCTCCAGTTACACGATGTAGATAAAAATATGCATCCGGATTTTTTTTTGGCTCCCTTCTATTTTGTTTTTTTTTTTTTGTCGTCCACTGGTTTATCTTCTTTTGTCATAGGTGTTGTCCAGTTTGGTGTATCTTTTCGTAACTAGTGTCGTTATGTTTGGAGACTGATACCATTGAGTTTGGTGGCTCTTTTTCGTCGTTGGTGTCGTCGAGTTTGGTGGTTTTTTTCCGTGGTAGGTGGTTCATATGGACTTTCTCTTGAACGTTTTTTTATCTTTGGTCGGTAAATTTTTAGCTGGTCTTTCTACGTTTGATAAGTAGACGAACTGGTCATTTGGTAGGTGAAATTTTCTGCAGATTTCTCTCTGGTTTTTAGCGTTTGGTAGGTGAACTTTCAAGTGGGATTTTTTTTTCTCTTAATTTATTCTGAACTTTGTGTATTTGGCTAATTTCCTGTGGATTTCTTCCAGTTTTTCGATGCTTAGTAGATAAATTTTTGTTGAATTTTTCGGCGTTTTTTTGGTTAATTTGCCTGTGGACTTTCCTCCGGGTTTTCAGTACTTTTTTCTGAAATTTCTGACATTTGGTTGGAAACCTTTTTGCAGACTTTTCTCCAGTCTTTCGATGTTTGTTGATGAAGTTCGTGTCCACCTTCCTCTGGTCTTTTAGCGTTTGGTTGGTGAACTTATCTGCTGAGATAGAGAATGCTGCAGGAACACAAAGTATTGGATATTGTTATCAATTCGGAACTGGAGTTGAAAAAGACGAAAATAAGGCATTCATTTATTTGGTTGTGGTAGATTTTGCTGACAGCCATTTTATCGACGATCTACTGTACGCAATGCTAACCATAAAGTAAGCCAACCCTAATCCTAAATCGGGTCAAATTTGTTTGTCGGTGAAATAGTTGTCAGCGAAATTGGGTTATGCCCATTTATTACCAAAAATCTGCTAAGATGGGAGATGCTTAAGGGACACGTAATGTTAGATATTGTTATCAATACGGAACTGGAGTTGAAAAAGACAAAAATAAGGAATTCATTTATTATCAAAAATATGCAGAAATGTGTTCTTGTGGACTTTTCCTCTAGTGTAGATAAGGGAATTTTTATTGGACTTTTTTCTGAATTTTCAGCGTTTTTTTTGGTGAATTTTTATGTAGACTTTCCTCTGATTTTTTAGCGTTTGGTAGTCGAATTTCGTGTGAACTTTTTTCTCTGAACTGTCAACGTTTGGTTGGTGAAATTTTTGTGTACTTTCCTCTAATTTTTGACGTTTGGTTGATGAACCTTCGTGTTTACTTTCCTCTGATCTTTCAGCATTTGGCTATCCTGTTTTCTTGTTCCATTTCGTATCGATTCTTGTTCCATTTTGTTCGTTTTCATAGTTCTAAAAAAAAAAATAATAATAATGTCATATTAAAACCTGGATATGAATATTTAAATTTTCACTATGGCGAACTGATTGTATTTGTGATTTAATTGTGTAATATTATCGCCATAGTGAAAACTTAAGTATTCACTTCCCAGCTTTAATTTGGTAGCATTCAATAAAAAAAAAATAAAATAAATTTAATTAAAAAAAAATTTAAATTACATGCCTTCGGAGTATTGCCACCAAATAAGTACGGGTAATATCGTAATGAAATTTTCATTATGATAAAGTTAGGGTTTATATTCCAGTTAGTACTTGTAAAATCGCTCAAGGAAAACTTTGTTAGTGCATGAATGGTGCTTGATTACATTTTGACAAAACGAACGTTGCATTGGTCATGTAATGATTTATGCAAGTAATACAAAATCCGATTTTATAAATAAACTAAGCGCGCAAGATAAAAAATTAGAGTTAGGGCCTTAACATTAGAGGCTATAAGGTTAGAATGATGCTTATTGTATGTAAAACTTAATTCCCGTAATTTTTAATTAGTGCACCGAGGTTGATTTAAACATTAGATTTTGTATATTTTCGCTTTTTTTTCTTTTACATGTGTGAATTCTTCAATAGGCTGGGCTGATCTGGAATAGTCCTCTCCGATTGGTTATTTTTTCCAGGAGTTTGTATTACCTGCACAAATAAGTGGACGCGAGAACATTGTTTATTTAGCTGCGTTAGGGTTAGCACGTGATAGTATCTATACCCGGATATATTTTAAGGACGTGACGATCTGGGGCAGTTTATTGGATTACGTGAGGTCACGTGATTTCAGCCTTGATCAGAGATCGGACTATCCCATGGCACAGAAAATCTTACCTACATACTGGTGCTCTCGTTGGCGAAACACACAAAAGCTACCACAGACGGAAAATTTGCACCTTACGGGATTGCAGCGCTTGGAGCAGATATACCAAAAAATAAGAAGAGGAAAACAGCTAGCTTGCCGGCAAACTCCCCCCATCAAGTACATCAAACATGGAAAACCCTTCTTCTACGCAGCATGCTCAAGAACTCAATGAAAAAATTCCACAAAAATTAGCAAAAAGTGGCGATTCTAGTTTACCCCCAGAAAAAGGATCTACATTAACATTACCACAACAACAAACCAACCTTGACCAAGATGTTCCCATGCATCCAACAATGACATTACAACAACAAACGGGTACTGACCTGATTTCTCCCACACCTATGATTTTGGAAAATCAAAATTCCCATGGACCCCAAGCCGCATGTACAAATATACTCCAGAACTCGGACCAAAATAATCAGGGCTTCCTGGACCCTGTCCAGACCCTTCCATACCAGTTAATATGGAAACTAATTTAGAAACTACCTTGACCCCAACATCCCACCCCTCCTCGGCAACAGTAATACCCCCGGACCAATCCCCAAACCAAGAGCTGATGAATGACAATACAGAAAAAATAGAAGAAGATACTGAGATGGACACCGAATCTGTAGACACTATCCAAGAACAACCATTAACCCATAAGCTGAGTTATAGCCAAGCTCTCAGAGGTAACAAAGATCACACCTGGCAACCTAACCCAGTCGCTCAACAACGCAGATTAGATCAAGAAAAAAGATGGGCAGATCACATAAAAGATAAAATGGCAGATATTAGAGAAACCCAATTGAAGACCTTTGACGAGGAATTATGGAGCAGAGAAAAAATACTAGAATCACTAACTTCTCTTGATGGGCTACGCATGTTCATAAAGCATAAACTAGCTAGTCTCCCAACTTCACTGCACATACCACCAGCCATAGCGGCGAAATTCAGACATCGGGACACCGCCTTCTTTAGAAGCTTTACAAGGGTACTAACAAGCAGACCACAACACCAGATAGAATTTAATAACCTATTCATTTTAGTAC
Source organism: Gigaspora rosea (assembly GCA_003550325.1). Lineage (NCBI taxonomy): Eukaryota > Fungi > Glomeromycota > Glomeromycetes > Diversisporales > Gigasporaceae > Gigaspora > Gigaspora rosea. The sequence goes on from QKWP01001081.1 coordinate 74,314, forward strand.
TGGAAGCATATAAAAAGCAATACAGCGTATTATCAACGAATAAACGAAATAGAAACCAACTATTCAACCTACTTAGAGCGAAGCTAGCTCTAGACTACTTAACGAATTTAGACTTTCATGAGCTAGACGCTTGGGAAATCACAAGATACCTACTATATCTGTCAAATTTTGCAAAAACTACATTGAATATACAATTCGACGAAATTAGAAAATTAATATCTGAGGAAATTGTGGAATCGCAGCTGGAGTTACCCTAACACTATACAGAAATACACCCAGACCTAATTAATGGCATCCCTTTTGACCTGCCAATAGAAAATAGACAGACCCTAGGATCAAAAGTGAAGGCTCTAAGGCTCATCTTCAAATTCGCCTCTCTCCCCAAAAATTACATCACGGATGAACGCCAACCATTACCAACTGACTACAGCCAGTTGAATGAAACTGTGCGGAGACTCTTTCCGATTTCTGACAGAGAAGAACTAAAGGACATACCGACATATAGAACCACGTTACAAAAATACTACATATTCAACAGAATCCCAGATACTTATTTTGATTTACCTCCATCCAAACCACCATTACCTCTGACCCCTCAGGACTTGACTCCCAGATTGAGAGAGAAATTTCCCTTCCTACCTAAAAGCGAAGAAGATTTCAAAGAACACATCCGGCTGTTAAGAGTTGATTATAAGTTCAAACGACTCCCAAATGATTACCTCTTACCTCGAAAACGTCTACCAAGTAATCCTGCAGACCTAAGATGGAAAGACTTCTTCTTCCCAATGACGACGACTGAAGCCGTAAATGAATTCTTCAAACTAATTCCAAAATACTACAATATCCCAACTCCTCTTCCTTCGGCATACACAAATTTTAACTATACTGGCTTACCGACCTTGCCTCTGCTGGCAACTGAAGTCGAGTTAGTAAATCTAACGGTTCCAATAACTACAAGAAAACAGCTGTCTATTGCGCTGCAAGAATTACGATCACGCTATTATTTTCATAAGATACCTGAGTCCTGGATCAACATTAAAGTGACAGAATGAACGGAGGATCAATCCCCCCATATACTCTCGAACCTAGACGATCTTCAGATCCACTTAAAAAAAAATAATGTGACAGATATAGAGTTGCCAATTAGAAAACATGAAAATATCGATGTTACAATTGAAAAACTGAGAGAACACTTTCTTTTTAATAACATACCATCCTTCCTCTTTGACCAATTGGAAGATCTGCCCCAGCCCAAATTCAACTTATTTCTAAAACCAAAGAGAAAATCAAAAGGAAAAACAAAAGACGAAGAGGTCCGGAGACCGGATGCCGACGCCCTCAACGACCCTATCATTAATGAGTAAATCAAATGCCGAACCAGGCCCATCCTCGATGGACAATAGAAAACAAACCTCTGTCTGTAGACCGAAGCACACTAGTAACAAAACTGATAACACAGATTTCGCTGAACCAACCAAATTTACTAAAAAAAATGAACACACTTTCTCCTTTGAGGAAGGAATTAATATCGCAACCCATAACATTAGAGGGCTCTCTAGAGCAGAGAAATTGCAAGAATGGATCGAATTCTGCACTGAAGCAAACATACACATCATTGCTTTATCTGAAACAAAACTTACACCCAATCGGGTTAAAGGACTCACTAATCTGTTGTACAGAATATATACCTCCAACTTCGAACCATATAAAGACAATCAACAGGAATCTAGTTTGGGTGCCGCTCTCATGATTTGCAGCAGCCTACAGCCCTATATTCACAATATCAAAACGGTCCCTGGAACGTTAATTATGATGGACCTTTTCTTGCCAGATAACAACAAAACTAGAATTATATCCATATACCTCCCTTCCAACCATCCATCTTTAAATGAAAAAGCACAAAATGAAGCAGATAGATGGATACAAGAAGCCAAAATCAGAGACTGGAAATTGTTCCTGATGGGTGACTTCAACTCTAACCAACACAGGAGCAAACCACCACCTATCTTCAAAAACTTGATCGTTCTAGGAGCAATAAGCCTACTAGACCTTCACAGCATTACTTCGCATACATGGACTGGACCCTCCTCTTAAAGCCAAATCGATGATATCTGGGTACTGCAAAATATGATCTTAGAAAATGAAAAACCATTATTGACAGAAGCAACATATATTACGGGCAGTGATCATTGTATAATATCAACGACATGGCATACACACACTCTGAATAAGGAAACTTATAAAAACAAAAGAAATAAAAAAGAAAATGGAAAGTACACCATTACAACAAAATGTCCGCAGATGATTGGAACGAATTCTCAAATGAACTAGGAAAAAACTTTGCGAAGAAAAATCTAAATGACCAAATTACAAATAAGAGCGAACTAGATAGAGCCTGGAATTTCTGGGCAATAGAGGTCAAGACAATGATTAATAGGAAAATTCCGTTCTCCTTCACCAGTCAAAAAACCTATTATGCCTTGTCCTTAAAGGCAACGAAACTGCATGCTGCTCTGAAAAACATGAACAAAGCCTTAAGCCTACTAACCAAAGGAAACCCAGAGACTCTAGAAAAGATAAACAAGCTCCTCGAAAAATCATCAAAGTTAACAGACTTGGAGATCGAGCCAATCAACATCGAAGACTTCTCAATTAGCAGGGACACAATAATCTCGACCCTAAAAGGTCATAAGAACACTATATGGACCAGCCGGAACTATGAAAAACAACAAGAAGTAACTGACAAAATCAACTTCTATATCAACCGAAGATATGAAGACTTTAGAGATCACACCTGTAGAATGCTGGATAGCATTCTCCAGAGGAAGGCAGAACCCGTTCGAACTGACAAAGTTATTCTTCCAAACAAGATCCTACTGGAAAAAAACGAAATCCTACAACATATAAGATCACACTCAAAAACCTGGACAAAGCTTAACCCGACTGATACAAACCTTGAAAATGAATGGGAAAATGAATACCTCCCTCTAAAAAATGTCCTATCTTCGATTTATTCTGGTTCAACACAGGAAATAACCATGCAAGAACTAAAAGAAACAATAGAAAACTCTCCAAAAAATAAAGCACCAGGCCCTCTGGCGATTCCTAATGAGGTGATAAAACACCTCCCAGAAAATGCCCTGCAATTTTTATTAAAAATACTCAATGGATGTTTGCAAATTGAGATGATCCCCATTCAATAGTTAAAATCTAATATATGGCTAATCCCAAAGAGAGATCGTTATAATTATGACCTAAATTACACGAGACCAATAACGTTAATTGACCACACTAGAAAAATATTGACAAAAATAATTAATAACAGATTGATGACCCCGATAATGCGTTACGAAGTACTGTCCCCTCTGAACTTCGCGGCCTTCCCAGGACAATCAACCTCCCAACCACTATCCAATCTCACTCACATTCTAGAAGATACCCGAACCGAGGATAAAGAAATTTGGGCACTTGCCCAGGATATGTCGAAAGCATTCGATACTGTACACGTTCCTACCTTAGGAAAAGCACTTAAAAGGATAAAGATACCGGAAAAGATAATAAATCTACTCATACACCTGCTAACCAACAGAAAAAACAGAGTAATCACAGACCTAGGTCTAACAAAGCCATACGAGGTAGAAGATGGAATTGACCAAGGAGAGACGTTCTCCCCTCTCCTCTGGAAAATCTACTACGACCCCCTGATTTCACGAATCCAGCGCTCTTTTCAAGGCTACACAGGAAGCATACCTACCAACCCACCACGTCAAATATGTATGCCAGTAATGGCTTACATGGATGACTCGCTCTGGCTGGCGCATGACAAAACTACCTTAACCAACATAATCTCGTTAGCGACCTCATTTTATAAATACAACAACATAAGAGTAAACCTATCCAAGTCATACCTCCTCACAAATACCAAAAAAGAAAAAACTCCCACAATTGAATTTGACAACTCAACAATCTATGCTTCAAAAAACGATACACCAATAAAATACCTTGGAGCCTGGTTCACAGCGGGTAATTCACTACATCCGGTTCAGCGCTTAATACTTGCAGAAATGCAGACAAACCTAAAAAAACTCCAACTAGCAAAGATAACGGAAAAGCAGGCAATATACATCATCAATAGGGTCATATTCCCTCGACTGCAGTATCGCTTGCACTCTGCATATCTAAAACCCTCGCAAATTAAGAAAATTAACAGAATATGTATTAGCATAGTCAAACAAAAAGGAGGACTTGCAAGAGGAATCCCGAACTCTTTTCTACACAATCCTAAGATCTATGGTTTGGACAACCTACTACAAGTCCATAATAATGCACTTACTTCACTTCTGACAAAAAACCTAAACCACAAAGACTTCGACAAATCCTTTTTGAAAATGAGAATACAACAATTACAAGAAGCTGCGAACAATGAAAAATCCATACTAAGCCACATACCATTATTTCCACACAGACAAAACCTTACACATACTGCACAATCGATTATCGCCGGCCTATCCTTGGGGTTCACCTGGGACAAACCACTCAATCAATGGCCCATACTTACTAATCGATTAAAGGGTACCTCGATCGACCAAGTTATAATGGACCACCCCAAAAGACACTTCCTAAAAGAAAAAATGAACCGACACGGTATCTATTGTGTCGAACAACTACTAGATCTAAAGAACCAAAACTTTCTATCTTGGACAGAAATCCACCACAATATACAGAGAATTCCCAGAGGCCGCCCCCAAATTGGTTATATACAATGCAAGAGATAATGAGCGGAAATGCAAACCCCACAACTACACTAATTACTCCGAACCCCTTTACCTTAACACCTTGGATCTACAAAAAGAGAAAGAACTGGGTAATAACAAAGGATAAAGAAATCGCAAAAATAACTAGTTACTCTCAGCAATACCCTAAAGCAAAACACTATAGAATCACCACAAACAACAAACTTGAGCCTTGCTCAGGTTGTGCCTTGAAAGATAAATTATTAACAGAAGAATATTGCTACTTTCTCCTAAAAGATAGAGCATATAGTCTTCAAGTAGATAGTAGGCGAATAGTCCACGGAAAAATATCTGATATATACGCCGCATTAAACAACAGATTTCAACCACGGAAGGAACCGGACGTGGAAATTTCAATCCTCCTGCCAAGACCATTGTCAGCTTTTGTCAACCCTCCGGTGGAAGTCTGGGAAGCACTAATAAAAAATAATTTCAAAAAACAGAATCTCACAATACATTTATCAACAATAAAAGAAAATCATGTGATCGGATCCATAACATACCCCTCCTACTTCGCAGCAGCAAAATTGTCAACAAAGGAAGAAATACTTGGCAGTACCAATAGGATGTGGCCATCACGCCTACACTCTTCTCTATCAATGATAACATTTCTACTTTCAACTGTGTCAAACAACACCGATATACAAATCATTACAAACCACAAACAAACAATCGAGACGCTTCAAAGAACAATCGAATTAGAACATTACAAACTTGATCAACTAGACAAAGAAGACTATCCTAGTCTCCTCAAATACTTAGAGGAATTATGGGGGACCGAAAAATTATTTTAAAATTTGACTCAGCGCTCAAAATACAAAAACCATCAATTGTACATAACTTGGACATTAATCCTAAACATTTTACCTATAACGCCTTCATCATAGAACTACTAAGCACTCTGTGTATTCCACAGACAAAATCCATTTTGAAAAATACTAGCAGGATTACCAACTTACTGCAATGGTACAACCAACAACGAATTCACCTATGGGAATCATACATGGAAAATATACAGTGGGACCATGTCCTAAAATATATCTCCTTTGCTAATAAGCCAGCTGCCTTGTATACGCACCCATCTCTATCACAAATAAAGAACTTTAAAGTAAAAATGATCGCAGAGGAACTACCAACCCACTTACTTCTACACTATCGCAATCCAACCAAAAACCCAAATTATTTGTGCCCACGCTGCTATGCAGAACCGGAGGACATCGTACACATATTCTCCTGCGTATCTAATCACCTAATATGGCAGAAGGAACTACGTCGAACTTTACAGAGAGTGGCGACTAAAACAGAATCACTACTAGAAGACCCCAATAGATTTATAAGATCCTTCACATTCTTACATATACAGAAAAAATGCCTTTTGGTTTAATCACCAACTCCACCCTTTTCCCTACTAGCTCGAAATACAAGCAAAATAAATACACACCCTTTCTCCATTACGAAATAATAAAAACACTCCATAAAGAATATTGGATTCCATCAAGAGCCTCAAGACATTCTGAAGCATTCCCAAATCCACCGAAGATTGACCCACCAACTATGACAAAAACACCCCCTATTAATAAAATAGTATTAGAAAACAAAATACGAAAATTCGTTCATTTAGGTTGTACATCGCTAGCTAAACTCATCACAGACTAGAGGTCTTCGACCAATCTAGCAAAGAATTGGTCGAGAGTAAACTAGCTCTTACCCCTATCTCCCTAGAATAGTAATTATACATTTGTAACTCTAAGTGAATAATAACTATTAATAAAAGATATAGAGGAAAGACCTCTCTTTAACAAACAAAAAAAAAATAATCACACGTATATATGTATTTAGTACTGTATAATCAAACCCCTCCCAAAACTCAACATAATGAAACTGATCCTAACTTTAACTTTTAGCCTAATAATTATTTTAGACCTCATGATTATTAGATTAAAGTAGGTTATTTTATTAAGTTACCTTATTGCGCAAAATACATTTGAATCATCGATGTGCATCAAAATTTCAAAAATATATCCCTAATCTATGGTAAAATCAAGAAACAATAATACAGAAAACTATAGCAAAATCACAAGAATCAACGACATAGAAAGTCATAGTGAAATCACAAGCATAAACAATACTAAAAACCACAACATTAAAAACCAATGCAAAATCACAAGCACTAATGATAAAAAGAGCTCCACTACAAGCTACAAAGAAACCACAAGCACCAAACTATGGCGAAATCACAAGCACCAATGCACTTGAAGCCAAGTTGAAATTACAGGCACCAACGACAAAAAAAGCTACACAAATCTGCAAGTACTAACAATTAGGGTTCCAAACCGAATTGAAAATCTCCAACCGTGAACCGTCAGGTGAAAACTGGTTGGCAGCCGATTAACCGAAACTAAAACTGATTATCCGATTAAAAACAGGTCACCCAATTGTAATCGGGTAATGCAATCTGTCATTCGATTATACGATTTGTGTAATTATTAAACATATTATAATTTCTTTTTAACTTCGAAAGCAAACTAACTCGCATTGTAAATGAATAAAACTATTCACCCAGGTTAAATTATAGCTTATAAACACAAGAACTTTATTAAAAAAGTTTCTTATAACAAGTTAAAACTTCAATCATCACTTTTGCCAGTAGCGGAATTATCATCTCCCTGACAAAAAACACGCTCTTTATTCCCATTTTATATTCTTCATCTATAATTAACAAAACTATACTATCACATATATAAAATGAATCGAACATTTTATAGAGAATACTAAAACAGTTTACATAAAATTTATAAATGAAATAAACAAGTTAAGTATTTGGGTAACAAAAGAAAAAAGTTGAAAAAACAAAAAAAAATGTCGTTAAAAGTTATAAATTAAGCAATACAATCTATTTTTATTACCTTCTGCTATACGGTAGACAATACTTTAACTCTTAGTATATCTACTTTTTATTGCGTGATTCGGCATGATTCACCATGATTCACTATAATTCAACAAAGAGATGCTTGCTAGGAAGTTCTTTTGTTAATAAAGTGTTGTATCAATTGTTATTTTTTTTAAGTTTGCTTAGATCTGAAAAATTCTGGTTTTACAGTACTATGCTGTATAAATACTTGCATAACATCGATCCCAGAAATCATCAGAAATGAAAGTCCCCCTACTGCAGTACTGTATAATGTTTTTAATAAAAGGAATTGGATGACCCGTTTTTTTATATATTAGCCAGTTGGCATATTTAAACTGGTTTGTCAAAAATTGCAATCTGGTTGACTTTTTTTCGGTTCGGTTGATCAGTTGAACGGTTAATCAGATTTGATGTTGAACCTCTACTAACAATATAGTGAAATCACAAACCTCAACAACACTAGAGCCATGGTGAAATCACAAGCACTAACTACACTAAAAACCACGACAAAACACAACCTCCAACTACATTAAAAGCCATAGCGAAATCACAAGTACGAAAACCATAGCAAAATCAAAAGCACCAACTAAAGTGAAAACCACAGTGAAATTACAATCACCAATGACCACGATACCAATAACACAAAATCTATAGGCTTTGACGACGACTCCTATGATGATTCCATTGGCAAAGGCTTCAATAACAACTTCACTAGCTGTTATCTAGAAATAAAGTAGACGTAAGTATACTAAAAAAAAACAATTGATTATCATTGATAATCGATGATCGACATCTGTTATCCCTTAGATTGTAATACAGGCAAATTTGCCTGCGTATTTTAAAATTTTTAATAAAATTTTAAATATTGATTTTAGCCATATCTTTTCTAAGTAAAAAATATTCTTTAAGTTTTGTTTTAGTAACTTTGTTATAAAATTTTTTTAAAATCATTAGAAAACTTTAATATAATAAATGTTTAAAGTTCTTGTATTGGCATTTTTACTATTAAAATTTTTCTTTAGATTTTTTCAAATTTTATATGTTCCCGTCTATAAAAAAAATCTTTACTTCTAATACAAGTCTTAATTTTTACAAGTAAATCATTAAAGTTGCAATAATGAAAGTTGTCATCCTTTATATAAACTACAATATTGTCTTAAGAACTATAGTTCTAAAACTAAAACTAAATAAGATCGCAGAAAAATTGTAATAAAATTTTTTAAAAAAATTTTTTCTTAAAATTATCTATTTTCAGCTTATATGTAACTATAATTTATTTTCTTATAATATAAAAACTAATTTTGCAAAAAAGTAACCCTTATTTTCAAATATAATCGTACAAAGTTTTATTTAATTATTTTAGTATTTTAAAAAAGTAAATCAGAGCTAAAAAAGTGCAAAACGCAGGCAAATTTGCCTGTGTTCTACTACAATCTAAGGGATAGTTAAATATAATAATCATGGGATAGTGATTAGTGAAACCATCCTGGATAATATTAATAATAATTCATAAATAAATTAATAAAATAAAAAAAACTGTCTTTTAAAGTTTATTTTTTAAAATTGATTGAAATTTTTATTATAAAACTGGCTTTGTGGGTGATATGTATATAGTAAAAAATTTAGAATTTTTTTACTTAATAGCTATTAGATCTGAACCAATCATATTTGAGGTCTAGCTTAATTTGCCTAAACCCCGGGTCCATGATAACTATCCTAAACCAGGGTCTGGGATAAGGACGCTCAAAAACTAAATATTTTCGGTTTTTTGTGCATGGTCACGTGATAGTGAAATTTTGATAGCGATTCTGGGGAGTAAGAGTCAGGGACACGGAAATATTTCGAAATCAAATTTTCATTATATAAAATCGAAATTTTGGCTATAAAATTTGTAACATGTGATATAAAATGATTGGTTTATAATGTTCGCCATCTTAATTTCAGCCGGGATTATCATTATTTTTTTCTTAATGCTGGTCAAATCGAAATAAATCGAAATTTTTACAAAAATCGACCGAAATTTTTGCTTTAAATCGAAATAATATTTCTGTGTCCCTGGTAAGAGTATATTAGAGGTGCAGGCGAATCGTCCCAATGACTGCTGAAAGCTTTAGTTAGTTACGGCTTAAGCCGTAACATCATTGGGACATCATTGGGATGATTCTCTTGCACCTCTAGAGTGTATCGTGCAGGTGTATCAAAAATGAAAGTTTTGCGGCAGGGCCCTATACTGGCCCTATATCAGGCAACGTGTGTAACTCACGTGATAAAAATTTAATATAAATGCTGAAATGCAGTTATTAAGCACGATAGTGTTTTGAATTCTAGTAAAGGTTATCGCGTTTTACTAGAATTCGAACGCTATGGTACCTTACCGGTATTCGCGCATATGATCTAATCGGTCGAATTTTGCTCACCTTCGCTTAAAATCGACCAATCAAATCACATTCTGCAAATAACTCAGTTTATTCGGCACTTTGTGCTTATAACTATTAAATATATACAGTATTTAATAAATCCAAAAGATTTCACTTTAATACCAAAAAATATATTGTTTCATTAATTGTTAATTTGATTTTTTATTTTTTTATATACAAATAAAAAAAGGTTTAAACTAAAAATATATATATTTTTTTAAACCAAACAAACAAAAAATACATATATATATACAAAAAAACTCCCCAATACATGTATATATATTTTAAAATAAATAATTTTTAATTGATCCCCTCATATTTTTCCCTTAATTCATTATATTTTGCATTTAATTTAAAATAATTTTCATTTGTCTCTTCGAGTTCTTTTTGGAGTTTGGTGATATTTTCAACAAGAGACAATCCTTTATTATACTTTTTGAAAGCTTTACGACAACTTTCTTTTAATGCCGTACATTCATTGCAGACTTCATTTGCTGTTACTTGGTTTTGTAACTCAAAAAGGGAATTGATTATGCTATCAATATTTGTTATCATCACACTTTTCAATTTACACTTCTCGGTTGTTTCATCATAGTTATCATTGCTGTTTTTTAGTTCATCACATTTCTCAACTTTTTCATTATCATCGTCGTACTCTTCAATTTTTTCACTATTATTTTCATTGCCGTTTTTCAATTCATCATCACATTTTTCAACTTTTTCATCGTCACACTCAGTTTTTTCATTGTCATTTTCATTGCTGTTTTTCATTTCATCATCATACCTCTCAACTTCTTCATTGCCGTTTTTCAATTCATCATCATCGTCAGTACTGTTTTTTAATTCATCATACTTCTCGATTTTTTCATTATCGTGTTCATTGCTATTTTCTAATTCATCATCATATTTCTCAACTTTTTCATCATCTTTTTCATTGCCGTTTTTTAATTCATCATCATATTTCTCAACTTTTTCATCGTCAAACTCTTCAATTTTTTCATTATCATTTTCAGTGCTATTTTTTAATTCATCATCATACTTCTCAACTTTTTCATAATCATTGTCAGAGGCGTTTTTCAATTCATCATCACACTCCTCAATTTTTTCATTATCATTTTCAATGTTTTTCAATTCATCATCATACTTCTCAATTTTTTCATAATCATTGTCAGAGGCGTTTTTCAATTCATCATCACACTCCTCAATTTTTTCATTATCATTTTCAATGTTGTTTTTCAATTCATCATCATTGTCAGAGCTGTTTTTCAATTCATCGTCGCACTCCTCAATTTTTTCATTGTTATTTTCAATGTTGTTTTTCAATTCATCATCATACTTTTCAACTTTTTCATTATCATTTTCATTGCTGTTTTTCAATTCGTCATCATACTTCTCAACTTTTTCATTGTCATTGCCGTCTTTCAATTCATCGTAACACATCTCAACTTTTTCATTATCATTGTCAGTGCTGTTTTTCAATTCATCGTCACATTCTTCAATTTTTTCACTATCATTTTCAATGCTGCTTTTCAATTCATCATCATACTTCTCAACTTTTTCATTATCATTTTCATTGCCGGTTTTCAATTCATCATCATGTTTTTCATCATATTTCTCAACCTTTTCATTATCATTGTCGGCACCGTTTTTCAATTCACTGTCACACTCTTCAATTTTTTCATTATCATTTTCAATGCTATTTTTCAACTCATCATCATACTTCTCAACTTTTTCATTATCGTTTTCATTGTCGTTTTTCAATTCATCATTACACTTCTCAACTTTTTCATAATCATTGTCAGTGTCAGTTTTTTCATTGTCATTGTCAGTACTGTTTTTCAATTCATTATAATTCTCAACTTTTTCATTATCATTGTTATTATCGTCTTTCAATTCTTTCTCTGAAGCTAGAGGTGGTGGTGGTTCCACACAAATCACATGATTAAAATTTCCACCAGAATCAGGATGACTTGGTACGTTCTGATCCAAAACCCATTGTCCATCAACAACGAATTTATAAAAATAAGTTGCGTTTGGCTTTAAAGTAAGAATGGTAACAAACTCAGATGAACCATCTGCTTTAGTCATCTTAATTGGATCCCATGGTGTATAAGGAGAGTCAAAACTTCCGGCCACTTGAACATTCGAGCCCCAATGTGACCATTTAAATGTTATTGGCACCAGATTAAAATAGCTGACGTCCGGCATTATGATCAATGAAGGATCTAGAAAGGCAAAAAAAAAAGTTGTCATTTAAATTTTGACGCATCACAAGTGGGATTTTATACTAATCCGATCTTAACACATCCTATATGTATATAAATTCTTTCATACCTTATATTAATATTTGAAAATGTTATAAGTTCTTGCCGTGCGTGGGTAATAATGAACTATCTATTAATTATAATAACAATTCCGACTTGCAACACCCTATTTCTTTACAAATGAAAAGAAAGGATTATGAAAAAAATGAATCGAGAGTACCTATTTATGCATCCCCATGGTAGTGGTCAAAGGGTTTAATATAAAGTTGGAAATGAGCTACAGAGTCCAAATATACTTAAGGAAGCAATAAGACCGAAATAGGGAATTGGCACTTTACTAGAAAAAGTGATAACAAGAATGATGTTACGTGCTATCCAGCTGAAGAAGAGAAAATTATTTATTTTTAAACTTTGTAATTAATAAATCTATCTTTTTGGGTAAAAGGTGAGGTAACATAACGATCAAAAAAAGAAATTTGGCGTTGAGACATGTAGATTCTAACAATAAATATTTCACCATCGCACTTTATTTTATAATTATGCCACCTAGATTTGTTCTTTTTTGTTTCTTTTTTTAAGAATTCGTCCTGCAATTCAGTAGCTTATTAGTGCAAATTTTCTCCAGTTTAAAAACATTTAGATCATTGTTGTAGACATTATCGAAGAGAATCATTACTTTTTCACACAAAAAAAAAAAAAAATTAATAATAATACGCGTACATAACGTATTATACCAATAAATGCTTTTTGATCTTGAAATGTATGATTGTAACTGATTCAGAACGGATAAGCTCATATCATTACATGCATATCAAGCATATCATCCTTATCTAACAATGTCATATGAAATTTAGTAAGCCGGCGCAACATCCCTCATTGCAATTTTCACGCTGTTTTCATGAATATCCCACCACTCTTTGGGGCTGATGATTAATCTGATGGTGTAATAAGATTTAAAAGATTGCGACGATATTTGGTTCAATTTTGTATAGGTGATTGACGATGTACTGCATGTACTCAATTTGAATTGAAGAATCCGATAAGCTAAGTACCAGTATGTATGTACTGTACATAATGATTTCTACCCATTGCGAAAAAAGTTATATTATTTTAATAATGGTGTTATTAATGCATCAAAGGAATTTTCGAATGCGATTTTTTGGCGCCTAGAATTTCTCTTAATTGAACCAATTAGAATAACACTGACCGAAAGGGTCCTGCAAATCCGGACCTAGGGATCAACGTCCGGAATAGAATTTTTTTTTAAACATTTCTTGTAAAAATTTTTGTCTTTAATTAATTATATACATTTGTATAATAATCGGGCCAATTTTTTATTTCGTATAAAATCAAGGAGTGGTACAAATTCTTAATCTAGATAATAGTGCAAGTCTCCGCTTTAATAAATATTCTTGAATCTTATCCAGTAATTTTATCATGAATCTCGATGATTTTCAAAATACTGGCAACGCTAACTCTTCTTGGTCAGATGCACTACCTTGCAAATTTTATAAATATTACTCTATTACCTAATCGTAATCTATTACTTCGACGGTTTCTAAATCCTAAAACCAAACCCAAAATCAAATCTATTACCACTAGATTTATATCCACCCAACTACCTTAGTACAAAGGAAAATACCATTTATTAATTAAGTTTTCGTCATTTTGACAAGTTCTTAATTATGAATCTCTAATATTTTTGCTTTTGTTCCTTCGAATTTTTTAACGGGTTGATGAATTGATAATAACTGATCGGCAAAGACTACAGCGAAAGGGTAAAAGAAGAGTTGGCTAATCATTTCTAAATCGGATTTCACTGATTTAACCAACATCACACCATGTGAAAATAAATAATCAAATATTAACCCTAACCCTATGTGATATCAACTAAATCATGGGTCGCAACGTTATTAGATTATTGTTAATAAAATTTATAAATGTTCTAAAGCTTAGTATGACTCATAACAATCATCTATCATTCAAATAAATCTAATTATTTGCTTTTCGAAAAACATTGCACGCATGTAATGAGTGCTGCCAAGGGAAAAGGGCACCTCCGTTATTGATTCAATAATTGATTAAGAAAACGGAGGTGCCTTTTTCCTTGACAACACTCATTCATATATCAGTGCGATTGATGTATAAATCGAGACGGAATATGTTCAATTATAATTGCGCCATCATCAGTTGAATTCACGATGTGTAGTATCAGCCGGTAGTCTCCCACATTGCATAAAACAGACCGTCTGTCACGGCTCTCCGTGACCTACCTACTTTTTTTTCCTAAATATTTTGTTGGGAAGTTATTCCATTGAGACTTCGTGTGGATCTGCGATTGTGCTCCGAGCCCAAATTAGAGAAATCGTAGCGAATTATGTTCCAGTTGGAGTGGAATCTGTGCGATTAAGACAGATCTCTGTGTCCATAGGTAAATGATGTGTAAAGGTGGCGGTGCAGAGAAACCTTGAAGTGAAAGCTGTGTAGTATGTAGCAAAACCTGTGCAAGTCGGAGTGAATTATGTGTAAGATGGAGTGGAAGCGCTCCCGTTGTTAACATGTATAATTTAACCATAAATTGATCTCAATAAAGCTGAAATTCGTAAGATTCGTTCAGAAGTCTAATTAACATATCTGATATAGGAAGTAGACAGCGTTGACCAAGAGACCTATCCCTGAGTAATTGGATGCGAAGTCTCACCCGTTTGTTGCTAATCGTTACTTTGTTACTTTACTCATAAACGTTATTATTGTTACGTCCTGAAGTCATTACCATTACCATTGTGTATTACCTGTAACAAATCCCTAGATTAGTATCTTTCACCCAATTCTGTTGTTACACCGTCCTTAATACGTCCAAAAAATGGAGGATTCACATGGATTCCATGTAAATTCCCATGAGCAGTTTCTGCCTGTTGCATTTTTTGTACTTGCCCCTGACAATGCATCGTTAGTTGTATCGCTAGAATTCCTAAATTAGGCAGTTGACTAATTCTATTTATCTGATTTCATGTGCATTCTCCCACGGCGTCAACTTATAGTATTCTCAATTAGGATTAATTGCTGATTCTGGTCTAACAGGATTGTTTCCGACATACCCCTGCTTAGTCATCTTTTCGATCTATTGACTTACGTCAACTTTTCTAATGTAGTACACGAGATTGGGGCCAAGTTATATTGAAATTTTACGGTTTTTTTTTCCTACTAATTATGAAGAAACAGTAACCTACAAACAGCTTTTATCGTTATAAAGCCATCTGCATTCAATTATAGATTATAAAATTTACTTCTGTAAATAATCCTGAACATCTGATCTAACCATGAGAAATCTTTTTTTTTTTTACTGAGACCTTGCTTTTATCTTTATATGGGAGGTGCCAGTAGGAACCAAGCAAATTGTTTCTAAGTAAATTTTTTTTAAACTTAGATTTTTATTTTAATTCTATATAGTTATAGAATTAAAATAAAAATTTTTTATCAAGATTGATTTATTACTGTAGTTGTTAAGATATTTTAATCTAAAGTTTAAAAAAATTTATTAAAAATAATGTGTTTGGTTTTATTGGCACCTCCCCATATATTGAGAAATCTTTCAATATTTGAAAAAATATATTATTAGAAAAGAAATTTGATAGTTACTAGCATAAAATTAAGTATCGTTTTTAGCCAATCAGCTTGTATTTTCCCGATTTTTAGATCATATGTGATATATAAAATTTGGACACGTCAGCCCTATTCAATAATTAGATTAATAAAATTAAAGATAAATATTCACATAGATTAATGCAAATTAAGTTACAGCATAATAGAGTTTCATAAAGCATTGAGTTATCTATTCAGATAAAATATGTTTGTGGATTCTATCTCGACAATGTCAAAATCCCGACAAGTTAGCCCGCATTAGGTTAGGGCTAGAGTTAGTTCCGGTCAATTTTTGTCTGGATTTTATTTTTCAGGAAAGTAGTTGTCGGGAAAATGATAGAGACCCATATGTTTGCTTAGAATTATATTTCAATAAATTTTCATTACAATATATAGACGTGAATTACCAAACACGCCCAAATTTGATTTTTTTTTAAACTCCCGCTCATCTCAGAAATATGCTAATTTTTGAAACTCCCTAATAGAAAGGTTTGCAGATTAAATTATTGACTACTGTAATAGACAATCTTAATGTGTGCCTTGTACCATCTTAAAGCATACCATTAACATATAATAAACAATTTTTGATATACTTACTTGACTATATTAATGCAAACTTAGGATATGACACAATATTTACAAACTCGAAGGTCTTATTTTAATATATACATATAGTTAATGAAATATATAAATGATAATGCATTCGCAGAGTCATATTAGCAAAAATTTTTATAATCATTAAATTGAGCAATAGATGTCTCAGTAAATTAAAATAGGAAAATTCGATTTTGATCCAGTCAAAAATAACCCCAGCAGAATTTTAGGGTTAATGCGGGCCGGAATTATGGTTAGTATGGGCCGAAATTATGTTGATTCCGGCCGGGGTTTTTTTTAAAACCCGGCCGTCATTAACATAATTCCTCACAAATCCTAAATTCTAAGAGGTAGTGTTCCTTACGGGCCAGGTCGGGCCGGGTTTTAGCAAAAACTCGAATTCGAACCGGAAAACCAGTCCGGGTCCAAATGTAAACCCGTACCTGAATATTTGATGCCCGACCCGAACTGGAACCAGTATACCTTGCTCATGTGAAAATAAAGTACAGTCGTCCTCCCTTATAATCACGCAGTTGGGAACGCCTAACCGGGTGATTATAAAGAAGTGTAACTTTATAAAAATACCTCCATACAAGCAGTGTTTAAAATTCAAATTGGGTTTTATGTTCTCAAAAAGAACATTTTTAATTACTTAATGTTCTCAGTAAAATTTTAATGTTCTTTATATAGGAAAATTAAAATTTTTTTAATATTAAAAGAATTTATTGAATGTTCTCAAATAGAGAACATATTTTAATAATTTATGTTCCCAAAAATTGTGTAATGTTCTTTGAGAACACTGAGAACATCGAATTTTAAACACTGCATACAAGTACACATTATATTAAAAAATTGAAATATGATTTAATAGAGGTAGGTATATATATGTATTACTGCATGCCCTATAAAAAAATCCATCCAGATATGCACGTATTTTTACGGAAAAGCACAGTGATCTGTGGAATGGCCAGAGAACCAGGTTTGCATGTGTGAATTCCATGTTGGCACGGCTAAATGGTCCGAATTGAACTGTCTGCCCGGACATTTTGGACCGTAAATGGACCAGGTTTACTAAGCCAAATTTCACAGGTTTTGGCACGGGTCGAGGCACATGTAAGTTCACGTGCATATATTTCTTACAAGTTATAAACAAACATGCCTATAGCAAAATTTTGCAATGAGTTTTTTTTGTTAGGAATTAAAGAGCTTTTTCATAGACTAGATTTTGAGATACAGATGATTTTTTAAAAAAAAGTTATTTGTTTTGAATTTTCACGTTACACCTGATCCTGCATTTTTATTGGCCATAGGAGATGCACATGCCATTTAATATGTGTAATTCCAACTAACGAGCCTATACGTGCCACCCAGTAAAGTATATTGGACGTTTTGTAGACATCTTGGTCATTTTTTTAAATTAAAATTACTTAAAATTTTATTAAGATTATCTATTTCAATTTTTTTAAAAATGAATCCAGCACCTAAAAAAATATATAATTATATATTTATTAAATTAATTCATTAATTATTTAAGCCTTGGACATAGGCTTGGACAGTTTTGGAAAATCTTGGACAAAAAACATAATGTTGGTCACATCCAATGACAATACTGGTTTCACCCAATGCATGTGCCAAAAGTGCAAAACATAATATACGAGCAACTACCCCAGTATTGCCAACAAAATTTTTACGTTCATGTGATTATTGGCCAATAAAATATCATAATTTGGTGTAATGTAAACATGATCAGGAAAATTCAAAACAAACATCTCAAAAATGTCTCTTTTGTCAAAAAAGCTTATTTTTCAAAAGTTTGCATAAGAAACCACTTTTTTAACTAAAAAAAAGTTTTCCTTGAGTAATTTGACTATATAACAATTCTAAACCTAAACCTTAACTGTGCACTCACCCTAACCCTAACCTAACAAAAAAATTTTGTTGTCATCACGTGAGCATAAAAATTTTGTTGCCGCACCTGGGGATGATATATACAAGCCATTCTGTCATATTTTGAATTGTGTTTTATGTCTTTATGTGCTACATAACACATGCCTATCCAGAACACTCTGTGCCAATACATACCAACACCCAGGCCACTTTTCTCATAGGGATGCAAAGTACTGTAACTAGGGTTCCAAAGTTCAGTTCAGTTCAATAGAGGTTCAGGTTCAGGTTCAATGAACCTGAACCTGAACCTGAACCTGCTCTAAAAGTTCAATACTGAACTGAACCTGAACTTAAAATTATTGAACATGAACCTGAACCTGAACTTAAAAAAAGTTTAGTTCAGGTTCAGTTCAAGGTTCATGAACATGTTCAGGTTCATAAAATATGCACATGTTTACCTAAATCGCAAAGTTAGAATCAATTAGTAAAATTTAGAGATTTATAGAAATTTGTATAATTTTATTAATAAAATTATACAAATTTCTATAATTCTCTAAATTTTACTTATTGATCTTAATTTTTTGCACTAAGTAAACTTGTTAAGCACCAAAAAATATATCAAATCAGCATATTTTATTTTAATTTTCTTAAAATTTGAAGAAAAGATACTTATTTTTTGGAAATTTTTATCAAAAATTCAAAATTAAGCATCTTTGGTGCAAATTTTGAGGAAAATAAAATATGCTGATATGATGTATTTTTTGGTGCTAAACAAGTTTACTTAGATCAAGAAGTTATGATCAATTAGTAAAATTTAGAGAATCATAGAAATTTGTATAATTTTATTAATAAAATTATACAAATTTCTATGATTCTCTAAATTTTACTAATTGATCATAACTTCTTGCTATAAGTAAACTTGTTTAGCACCAAAAAATACATCATATCGGTATATATTATTTTATTTTCCTTAAAATTTGTATCAAAGATTAGGGTAGTAACTCAACTAGTAAATCAAAACTATGTCAGCAGTAGGGTTCTGCAAGTAAACGTGCTAGGCACAAATGGCACTATGCCAGGCACTGTTGGCACTATGCTGGGCAAAATGATAGTGCCCTAAGTGCCTGCCATCTTTTTTTTTGTTGTGCCCAAGCAGTGCCAGTGCATGCATTATGTGTATAAAAATACATTTAATAGATAGGTTAATTTAGATTGATCTGAGCATTCCCGACACTTTACAGTTTATTATTTATTTTAAATCATATTCAATTTTTTTTTTATTAGGATCTACTATCTTTTATTTAATTATTAACCACACTATAACTTGTATTTATATATATATATAATTAAGCCACCTAACGAAAGTTCAAAACTTAATTTTTACTGAATTGTTTATGAAATATAATATATATCGATGTTATAATTTTGGTTTTTTTTTATTTTCGCTTCTATTTCACTCTAAGAAGGAATTGCTATTTGAGTTTGTTCTGATATATAAAAGATTTTAAAAAAATTAAAAATCGAAAAATGCTTTTTAACCTGTTTAATAGATTAAATTAACTAGCTAAATAACAATAAAATTGAATGATATTCATATTTATTGTTTAATATACTTAATTTCTGAATAAATCTTTCTAACTATTGCGTAAAGATTATAATTGATTTTACTGCGTCATGATTTCGAGCTTTTATTAAGCTTTTATTATTTATTATTTATTAGTAAGCAATAAATAATGAACTTAAAAGCCTGATGTTTAATTTTCTCTTAGCGTCATTATAGTTAACAATAAATTAATTTCAAAATTTATGCCGCAATTCAATGAATGACACTATATGAATATTATATTATTAAAAATTTTTTTTCAAATAAAAAAATGCACTTGTTTTTCATGTTTACACTTTATTCTTATATTCCAACTTTGCATTTTACTGATGGAAGATTTAACAACATATTCGGATAATTCTACTCCAAGTATCTCATCAGAGGATAATATTACAGAATCAAGTACTAATGCTGAGACATATATTACAAAAAATCATTGGACTGAAGAATTGCATGAAAATCAAGTTGTTCGTCAGTGCAAGCATTGCAATAAGAAACGATATTCAATTAATACTAGTAAATCACATTTAAAAAAACATACTACTTCATGTATAACTCAGGATATCATGTTCAACTTTGTTAAACCTGTTACAAAAGAAGATGTAGACAACTCAATAATTGATTTAGTTGTTGGTACTGGAATTTCTTTCAACATTCTTAATAATCTATTATTTCATAGAATGGTAAACAAGCTGCATTATATAACGGATACATATAAAGTTTCTCATCCAACAACAATATCTTGTCATCTTTCAGGAAGCATTTATGAAATCAGATTTAATTTTATTAAAGATGTTATGGCAAAAATGCCAGGTCGGATTTCATTAACATGTGATAGATGGCATTCAATAGCCCATCGATGCCACTATACAGTTGTTACAGGCTCTTGGATAAGTGACAACTGGAATATTGTTAATATTCTATTAAGTTTTCAGAGATCTGGTCAGATAGCAAAAGAAATTAAATCAGTGATAATTAATACTTTAAATAATTATAGCATTAATGATAAGATCTTTTCACTTACTATGGACAACACAACAACAAATAAAGCAGTTATTCAAATGCTTCAGGAAGAGTTGTCTAATTAGATCTTATATCTATTGGATGCATGTGCCATATCCTTAATCTCATTATAAATGCAGGATTGGTAGAAATTAATAAGCTTCGGCAAAAAGTACATAAAATTATGAAGTATCTAGCGAATCCTTTAGCTAATAGATGTTTAGAATTATTGGTGTCATATTGTAAAGTTGTTGGAATAGATTTCTTACGACCAATTTTAGAGATTGAGACTCGTTGGAACTCTGTTTTAGATATGTTCGAAAGATATATTATATTATATCCTGCAGTTGAAGAAATGCAGTTAAAAGAATTGTCAATGCCACCCTGTTTAGAAACCAATGAGCTATTAGAATTGGAATCAATTTGTAAATTTCTTAAACCGTTTGAGATTGCAACAACAATTCTTTCAAAAGATCTGTCGAATTCGATTTCAGAAGCATTAACAATAATATTAGAAATCAAACAGCATATTAATAATATTAAACATAATAGCAATGCTGTAAATTTAATGAAAAAAAATTCTAAAAATATTGGAGTAAAATATCGGATCATGTTTTAATCGCTCACATTCTTGATCCAAGATATAAAATAGAACATTTAAAAGCAACCCTATTAGAAATTGGAGGATATTCTGAAAGTAAAGCTGAGCAATATATTAATAATGTTCGACAAAAAATACTTTTGNAAGCAACCCTATTAGAAATTGGAGGATATTCTGAAAGTAAAGCTGAGCAATATATTAATAATGTTCGACAAAAAATACTTTTGTATGAAACAAAGAATACATGTTCAATTTCTTCAAATTCGGAAAAAAAAACTGAAGAACATACAACATATGATGTATTTTTTCCTAAAAGGCGAATTGCAAAAAAACGTCGTATTAATACTCTTGAATATGAGTTGGATTTATATAAGTGAGAACATCTTGAAAACTTTGAAAATGAAAATAATGATATAGAAACTAATGTGGAAAATAATAGATTACTTAGTTGGAAATTATTATCAAACCGATTTCCTATTCTTGGTCAGATGGCCCATGACTTTCTTAGTATGCAACCTTCTAGTGTTGCTAGTGAAAGAGCTTTTTCTTGTGTTAGTTTTATAGTTACAAATGACAAAGCTAATCTTAATGAAAACACAGTATCTAGCATAATACTTATGCACTCGTGGTTAAAAGAAAGACAAAAAAAATCTAGTCCGCTTGAAGATTTACCTAAAGCAAAATAATATTTTATTATATTATTTTTTTTAAAATCATATAAAATAATTCTTAAAATAATGCTATTGCTTTATATATTTATATAATAATATATACATGCAACAATTATTTTAATAAATGATCATAAAATTGATCTTATTAATTGATCATATAAATATGTAATATACCTAACACTATTGGCACAGTGCCGGGCACCAATACTAATGCCAATACTTAAGCCAATGCCTATGTAAGGCCTGTGCCGGTGCCCTAAAATTTAAAGTCAAGTTATGCCCATGCCTTAAATGCCCCCTTTTTGCATAGGTATGCGCCAGGTTTGCAGAACCCTAGTCAGCAGTATTAGTAATTTTAATATGATCAGATTTTAATCAGTGAAATTAAAATAATCGATTAAATATCATATTGATATATATTTAATTAATAAATAACGCACAAAATTCTAAAGAATGCACCTTGATATCACACTTCTTTTTCTAATTTCTTTTAACTGAAAGCTCTTTGCAAAAGTCATCTCTAAAAGGTTACGCTCAATTTTTCGCAAAAATTCTATTAAAGTTTTGACTTGTACGTTAAGATCTAATTTTTTTCACTTTAACTAATGAAATTTAAATTATTTAAAATTATTTATAAGATGAACGTTCAAATTTATATGTTAATAAAAAATCTGAAAGCGTAACTTTATTCTCCAATATTTAATAGGTTACTCGTAAAAATTTCAGAGCAATTCTTTGGGTGTCAAAAAGTTGTGTCATTTTAAGTAATTAATTTTAATAAATATATTAATTTTAAAGATGCCAATCTCTAAACGAAAACGTCAATCACGTGAGGCATGCAAGGTTTCAGCAAACAAACGAAAGGTCACCCAGCACGAGAAATATATTTGTAACTTAAATCAGATTTTAATACAAATGAATGATAATGAATTGCAATCAATTTACCAACATGTGGTTCAACCAACTAATGATCAAAACGAAAATAAAATTATACGTCGTCAAAAATTAATTAGCATTGTTGAACATTTACCTGACTATGAATTAAAGTCTGCAATTCATTTATTTGATACCACGCGGTATTCAAAAGGATTAAATAAAGGTAGTTTACTTTCACCTTTTTTGCAAAATAAGGCTTTAAGCTTTATAAATTTATTGCTTTACAAATCAGGTCAAAATTCAGACTCATTAACCCAAAGTAATAAAGCATTACAAAAAAAAATAGATCAATTACCAGTAGAGCATTTAAAATCAAAAAAGATCATAAAATCTAACAATTGGTAGGAACATTGTCACAGCATAAGCGCAAACAAAGTCAACATATTTTAAAAGTACGTGCTGCTGCTCGTAGACCCTTACTTGCAGATTCACAAAGCTTAAAAGCAAGTATATTGGCCTTAATTATGAAAACCAAACGTCAATATACAACTCAATTTATCAGTATGACTACACAAGTATTGCAGATTAACCAAATGTCATTTCAAAGCACTGTTCAAGCTACACAATCAATTTTGGGTTTTTTAACCGGAGAGGATTTACCAATTACACACCAAGCTATTACAAATTGGAATAAGGAAATTAGTAATCTTCATATAAATCAAGTTTTAAGTCAAAGTAGACTTTCAAACTTTTTTACTATTGGAATGATGGTAGACGAGTCCACATGAGGTCAGCAAAAGATGTCTTATATTTTGAAACTCAAAAAGCAATAAACCCGATTTTCAAGTATTAGAAATGAAAGACTTGTCATATTGCACGGGAAAATCAGTAGCTCAAGCAATGTATAATGCTTTAAGTAATTTTAGTATAGATTTACAGCAATGTTTAGTTTGTGTTTCTGATAACACAAACTATATGAGCAATAAGACTGGAGGTGCAGTTGCATAATTTAACAAAATTAGTGGATCTAAGCTATTTCGAATTTCATATGGAATTCATGTTTTACATATTATAATAAATAACTTTGAGGAAGTTACATTCGGGAAGTTGTCTAATGCTAGTGGATTTTCACAGAAGGAGCATTCAGCAAATCTTTTGTATTTAGCATGGGATCTCCATGATGGTTATGATAAAAGTGATAAAGATAAACCAATGGGTGTACGATCAGATTATATTCGTGTGCTTTATGAAGAGAGATTTAAATATGAATTAACCAAATATCAACAGCCTATTTGGTCACGTTGGCTTTATGAATTAGTTTGCGCTAAACAATACTTAGAGCGTAGAAATATTCATATACAATTTGCAGAATGGTTTTTATCTCGTCTCAAAGCTTGAAATAATACACCCAAATCATATATCAAAAAATGGGAGTTATTTAAAAATTGGCTCAATGATCCATTTTTAAATCTTCAAGTTAAATTATTAGTTCGATTTGGAAAACAATTTTATGAACCAATAGTTAAGTTTCTTACTGGATATGATCCTGAATTAAAAATATCAATTCAAAATTCTTTGTCAATTAATCTTCCTCCGGGCCGACATGCACACCAAATGCCCGATTTTATAGTTCGTAAAACAATAAAACTTAGGAATATTGTTGAAGATCCTTATTTATTTTTTGAAAAAGAATTGTTAGAAAATATTAATTTGTTAGAAGACCATCAACTTAATGAGCTTATTTTAGACCTTGAACATGGCACTAAAAAAGCATTAGAACTTCACCAAAAATGGTTGGATTGTTGGCTGCATTTACCATTAAGTATTTGCCATTTGGGTGGAAAATATGGACGAGAATTTGCATGAAGCTTTGCTTTTATAATTTTAAAAATGCCTTGCATCAGGAAATTTTATATATAGATATTAATCAATATATAACAGTTAATCGTTTTATATTAATTAAAAAATAACGATATATATCAATTAACCGGTTAAAAATCGATATATATCTAAATCGATATATATCATTTTCTATATTAAATCGTTATATATCTACAAATCGATTATAATCGGAATTATTTAAAACAATATATAACGATTAACAGATCTTTAACAATTACACAGTGTTTTGATCACAACGATATATAACGATTAACAGATCTTTAACGATTACACAGTGTTTTGACCACGTTACAAAAATTTCATCCCAGATCACCGGGT